>PTEX01000015.1:3446730-3518753 GCA_003342815.1 Eudromia elegans | reverse complement strand
CTGGAACAGGCTGCCCAGAGAGGTGGTGGAGTCTCCTTCTCTGGAGATCTTCAAAACCCGCCTGGACATCACCCTGTGCCACATGCTCTAGGGGACCCTGCGTGTGCAGGGGGGTTGGACTAGATGACCTCTACAGGTCCCTTCCAACCCTAGCCATTCTATGATTCTATGATTCTACAATCTCTATGTGATTAATACTTAGTCACTGAGTACAGTGACTAGAACTAAAGAAATTCACCTGAAATCAAAATGCATATATTCTTTTACCTCATTTGTTCTTCTTTGAGTCATAATGTTTAGCAGATGTGTATTCAAATAAATAATTGAAAAAAAAATGTTTTCTATGTATGCTTCTGGTTTTACGAAAGGAAAGCTGTTGCAGTATGTCCTAAACATTTATAGTTAAGCAGTCAGGAAAGAGAAGGAAAGAGGGCCATGTTATTTATTCAAGCATGCATAAAAGTTAAAAGACACAATGAGTTCATGAGTAACGGACAGGTTAAAAAGTAAAATTGCATATAATCATATATATCATTATTTATATTATAGGACATCCCTCTGAAATGTATCACACATTTGAACTTTTTTTGGAGCTTTTTAATTTTATATTATAGGGATAAAGACACATTTTTTTAAAAAATGCTGTATCTGGATTAAATGATGAAATGTTTCATAGTTATATGAATCAAAATAAGGTTATAACGATAATATATAATGATGAAAATAACGATGTTGGTTTTATTCTGAAACAGAATGCCAGAAAAATTGACATGAATTTTTAAAGTTTTGTGATTTCAAAAGAATTGAAACATGTGTGGAATGTGGTTTATTAAATATCTCTCAATAGTTCTAATTAACTAAGAGGCTAGAAAGGACACATATGAAAGTCAGAAGATTCAGGTCTCAGTTCCAGACTAGCACTGTAAAAAGACAACATTTCTATAAACTATCCAGGCAATATTTACACTAGTGAACTCCAAAAAGAAAAAGCCTGCATTTAATAATCAATAATAGGCTAATTAATCATTTACGAAGAATAACTTAACGATCTGTATCATCAACACTATTAACCTTCCTAATCTGTTTTCCCATTTCATGTAATATTAACAGGTCTGAAAAGGTGCTATTCAGCAAAAACAACAAATCACCACAAACAGTAGAGAAATCATCTAAAAGTTATGTAATCCTTCTTGATAGCTTCTAAATCACTTAGGATATGCAGGTGTATTTTTCTTTCTAAATCAATAGTCAATCTACTTTTCTGTTTACTAAGTATGCTGTAAAGTAGTATCAGCAGTTCAAATAAAAACTCAAGACCCAACCATAAAAACTAACTTGGGTTCTATATGGCAGACACTGAAAGCAATCATTACTCAGATCAAAGACAACATAGGAAATGCAGATAAGAAGGATTTTTTCCGGAAAATCACTAAATTTGTGTTCTCCCTTTTAAGATAATCTGTGTAAAATAATAATTTTAAGATTTTACTTTATGATGTAATAAAACATTTTTGAAGCAGAATTGAAGATTAGTAAAGTCGTTTTCAATATTTAAATTCTCTAGCTAATTTCTTTAAGAAACTCAAATTTTTCTCAGTATTCATGAAATGAATGAATGAATAAATTAATAAAATGAAAGAGTATACTTCCTGTTTGAGACACCACTTTTGAAATTCAATTTCTAAAAGCTCATTGCATCACAAGCTCCCACCTTGAGTTAAAAACTTACATTAGCAAAATACCAACATTTTTTCTCAGCTAAACATTAGCACAGAGAAAGTCAATGTGTTAAAAAAATCACTCTAGTTTGTATATACATGTATCTAGAAAGGTTAGATTAACATTTAAATAAATAAAATATTAGTTCAATAATTACAAACTAGACATCAAGAAGCAAGACTTAATTTTCTCACAAGCCTCTGGATAATTTTATCCTGTCCTTCTGAGTGTTGCATATGAAACATACTTTCACCTCCAAACTGCCAATACTAGTTATTAATTTGTCTTACAGTAAATAAAAGAACTAATGAATGCACCATTTTCTTCCTTTGATTAACTAAGTGATGACAGTATGGCTCAGTTACTTTTTTACATATAATCTTTCTTTAATTTTTCCTTAACATAAGAGAATTATAATATTATTAACTTAGAGCTAGTGATAATTTGGAAGTTTGAAGACAATCTCCAAATGCTCCATTAACAAAATATTTAACAAACACTTTATAACTTCTAGGCTGTAACTTCCCTTTTTCTGTTAACTGGCTTGCTTTTGCATCATGGAGCAGAACTCACCATTGCCATTATACAGGATCTGCATAGTTTCCAACTCCAGGGCAGTATATGTTGGGTCTAGAACTTCGCTGTAGTTTGCCATTTCCATATCTAAAATGGGTTCCGAGAGCCTCATCATTGAATGTAAAAACAGTAAAAAAAGCTTCTCAAATGCCCAAGTGTTCCATTCGGCTTCACCGTGATTGATAATCCCAAGTTAACTATAACCGTGTCACTTACATGCTGCAATGGGAGGAGCTGTAAAACTGCTTCTGCGTGCTATATTCTGCCTGGGTGATTTTTTTTTATGACACAGTGCACAACTTCTGATAATCCTGGAATGTTTTCTGGAATAACCTTACCAGGAGTTGTGCTGCCTCTAGTTTTTGAACAAAATCAAGTTCCACGAAGTTTCCTGTCTCTTATCCCCTTCTACATAATTTGTGTAAATACAAAATTCAGCAGAGCTGTAAGACATTGTGATACAAGTATGGACTATCTTGGCGGACAGTGCATTCATCATCATGTTTTAAAAGATAACGGCAAAACAACCTGTTTCTACAACCAAGGCTGTTCAGACATCCTACATAATGCAAACTCAGCAGTGAGAAATGCCATTTTAAAGACATTCTCCACCTTGCACTGCATTGCTGTGATGGCTCTAGGCACTGGACCTCAAGTACTCTCAAAGGGTGTGCTTCCTCTCTTATTCTTCTTCATACAAGGATGTCATGGCACCCTTCTTTCAAGCAACCTTTTCAGGCACCATGGAGAAACACATGAGAAAAAAACATTCATCTCCCCTAAGAAGGCAGAAATTGTAGGAGAGTCCATTATTCATTAGTTTGCACACATTGCATGAACAAATCCATGTAAAACCTCTTCTGCAAAGCCATTTCAGTCCTAATGCAGGAGGGAAGAGGAGAGCTGAATCTGAGTTGATAATCAACTTTTAAATGCTGCAGAGCAGTATTTCAAATAAGGTGATATTTCAGATAATTTATTACAGAAAGCTATTCTTTACACAACTGAACAACATTGCATTAATGACTACATATGTGAGAGAACTGTCCAATTTCTTCAATTAGAGACTGTTTCATTAATAACTTTTCTTCCCATCTTAGGTGTATCACAATGCAGTTCTGCAACTAGAGAGGTTGAGAATAAATGTCAAGGATGAACAACAGTTTTTGGTTCCACGTCAGTCCAAGCTTTGCAGTGTTCTCTAGTATTCAGGTCCACACTCTGTAGTATTCTTTTCGTGCTAGACACTTAAGAGTGTTTTTCAACACTGTAAGACCTCACAGCTTGTAGTATGAGTTTTTCTTTTGAATTCTAAGTCAAATCATCTACCGCAGACAACCAAGAAATAGTAGCCTTAGATAAGCAGGAGTTTTAAAACTGAATAACTGGTCAGGCTTGTGGAATACTCCCGGTAGATAAAGGATTCTGTACACTTGGGTAAGGAATGATTTTTCAGAATTAATTTTGAAGAAATTCTAAGGAATAAGGAAGCTACACAATAATGGTTCTGTTCATTTGAGTTTGTTCTTTTTTTGTTTTTTTCTTTAAAAGTGAACTCAATCACATATAGTAAGCATTCCTATCTTATCTTTAGGACTATTAAGCCTGTTAATTGTTCAGCTCTCCGTATGAGATGTAATCATTCTTTCAGATTATGGTATAAAATAGAACACAAGCTAATAAAATCAAGGTTATTTCAATAAAAGTCTTCTTGAAAAGAAAAACAAATCTCAAGTTACTATCTCTATTGAAGACATTTTTTCAATGCAGCGAAAGGTCCTTTTTTAATTCCTGCTTAGCTGAAATACATGCCCCTATAAGATGGCCTTTATCTGAAGGTATGTTTTGTCAGTTTTGCCATTTTTCCCTGTTTACTGATGTGCTTTTGTAATATATTTCAAGTACAGAATATATTGTCTCAGTAGCTCTTTGTTTTATAAGAACAGTAAATTGTGGTTGCATCCTATTTTTCTCAGTAAGGTGGCATAGTTATCCAGTGTGTTGATAAAACAGGTATTTTGTTGTAGCTCTCCCCTTCCCTTCGCAGGCACCCAGGAGAGATTGACTCTGTAGGGATTCTGCACTAACCGAGCCCAAAGAAAGCTCATGTACCGTGCCAAAATGTCACCTTAGTGAATGGGGCAAAGATCTCCAAATTAGAGTTCCTGTTTGTTTGCCAGACTGGAAGCCAGGTGCACACTTCCTCACTGGATCAGGGAATCTCGCCTTTGGCTTAGAAAGGCACACCTCCTTATGGTATCAGAGATTGGATATCCCTGTCCTGCAATGGACGGTGCCACTAGTCACAGTCACAGATTGGTTGCCTCAGCCCTGCTGATTACCCTAATTACTTCATAAACAACCAGTGAGGAACAACTGGAAAATATTTGTTCATATTCTAATTATCATGATATTACGACATTGTCTGATATGTAAAGATGTGTCATACTGTTTATTTATCTAATAGAGAACCTTGACTATTTTTAAAAATAATAATTAAGGCCCAGAAGTTAATCAGATAGAGCTAAAAATGAGTGTTAAATCTAAAAGTCCATTTACGGACTTCTTAGATTTCTGGAAAACACATAGTCTCTTGTCCTTAACACCTAAATACCATGATAAAAATGTGGTCACACACTACCACAATTCTAAACCAATGCAGCAAACATAAGACATTGACATTCAGTCTGCCACCCTCCCCCACCTGCCATCCCCCCAACCCAGGGGAACAAAAAAAAAAAAAAAAAAAGAGAGAGAGAGAGAGAGAAACAAGAACAAACTTGCTTTTTCAGCTGGTCAATGTCACCAGATTTTTCAGAACAATTTCTGAATCATGAGAGTAAATGCCCAGTAAGTTGATCAAAGGCACCATCCAATACACTTTCTCAAACTCAGGGCCAACTATCACCTTTACTGGATATGTTTATGGCACTTAAGTGCTCTGATGTCTTTTTTCTTGCTTTCTCTTCACTTTGTCCTAGAGGTACAGCGGTTGAATAAAATACTAATGAAGCAAAGCCAGTATCAGAATTGAATAACAAGTTTTCATGGCATACTTATTTGACTAGGTAGGAAGATTACTTGAAACAAATCATGCCAGGTGAAACGTAAGTAAATCCTTGTGGTAAATCTCAGTTTAGCCTGTTTCCATTACAGACATTTTGGGACACCTAGACCACCCCAAGCATTCTGTAAAATGGAAGGAAGGAAGGAAGGAAGGAAGGAAGGAAGGAAGGAAGGAAGGAAGGAAGGAAGGAAGGAAGGAAGGAAGGAAGGAAGGAAGGAAGGNGGAAGGAAGGAAGGAAGGAAGGAAGGAAGGAAGGAAGGAAGGAAGGAAGGAAGGAAGGAAGGAAGGAAGGAAGGAAGGAAGGAAGGAAGGAAGGAGAGTAGGATATTCAATACTCCAAATCCTATCAATTGCTATTTATAATTTTCATCTTGTGCATACGGAGGTCTTTGCCATGTCTGTACTTGAGGAAACATATCAAAGGAATATTAAATCTCTACAATATTTTGACCCTGATGAATTCTTGCTGCAGTTTTTCAGGATAATTTACTTTGGCTGAGGATTTAGCCAACTTTTAAATCCTTCCTTCATATTCCAAATATCCTTCTCTAAAACATTCTAAAGGAATAAAGTTTTACACATTCTATAGTCCGCTATATCATTGAACAGAAATGCTACTGGCACAGCAACAATAATATAATGATGCCATTTATAAAGGGTGCAACATTAAGATGTCACACCCACTATGTAAGGGCAAGATAAACAAAGCTATCTGGTTTATCTGATTTTATTGATCAGTTATGCATGCACACATACATCAGTTTTAAGAATGTCAGTGAACTAATATGTAAAAAATTTCCTCAGAGATTACTCAGTTTTTACCTTAGCACAGTTTTGGGACAACTTTACAACAAGGAATACCACTACTAAGAGCATAGCCCAGTAAAAGCCTGTTCCGCAGCCGAGAGGTCACACATGTGGACCACCACATATAGGTCACCACAAGATGTCCGTGTCATAGTTGCACTCATCAGCAGTGCAACTGCGCTGATGAGGAGCAGTGTGTCTGAGAGATGGACAAACCAAGGCCATGATGGTGCCTGCTAAGGAACCATATTTGTAAATCAAAATTTAGAGGGTTAGCTAACGAAAAAGTGGAAATCTGGTAACAATCAGGACATAGGCCCAGTATGGGGGTTAAGAGATAAAGACTGAGAACACAATGCAGTTATATTCCTTTATTTAGCAGTTCCAGAGGCATCTAACAAAGCTACTAGATCTATCCAGATGTCAAGCATCATGTCGATTTCATATCTTGTTTATTCATCTGTGTATACAGATATATTCATACATGCATAATATACATTTATTTGTGTGTGCACATGCAGGTACATATGAAATTCTTTTAAGTATTTTTATGATAGATGGATTTGGTTCGCATATTATCATTGAATAGACTTACAAAAATGGATTTATCAGGGGGAAGCTCTTGCTCTTGTTCTAAAAAATCTTGTTTGAAACCTGTTACTAAGGTATTGGATCCTGATCATCCTTAACTGCACACTGTGCACGTGAGATTCTCTCCATTAGCTCGCAGTAAAGCTGGCAGTGCCAGTCTAGACAATTTAAATGATTTTTGTAGCATATAATTTTGTGGGGATACTTGCTGAGCTGCAGTTAAATGACTGCAGTCATTTGTTAATTATTTACTTAGATCAGGTAACTTATTATTTTCTGAGAGACACAGGAAAAATTAATCAGATACTTGCCCTGGAAAACCAAATGACATGAGAAGAAAACAGTAGAGAGTTCAAGAGTAAGATAAAACCAAACTATTGTGATATTGATAAGTAAAATTAAACATGCCTGTTAAGGAAATCCTCCTGTGATTTCTTAATATGCCTTCCTGACAGGTTTTTTATTCAAGCTTGCTCATAAACAACATTTTATATAGCTAATTAGATAACTTATACACGCAAGTCATCCATGTTTATCTTGAGAAATACCATCTATTTATTACAGATAAACAGCCTTCTCTTTGTCATACTCAACAAAAGGTGAAAAGGGGTTATCCAGTGCCTGGGTAGGATCTTTTAGCTGGCCTAGAACCTCTCTTTTCTGTGTGATGAATTAATTGCAGCATGTCTTCTGTGGTCTATCCCTTGCCGAGAGGGAGTTAATATATCTTCTACATAATGTTTCAGGACAAGTAAGCTTCTACCCATGTTGGTGACTATATAACTCTAGGTCCTAAGGAAAAGGCTACTTAAATGACTGAATAGTCAGGCAAGACCCATTATTTTCAGTTACTCTATTTTAAATTAAATTTTTTAACTCGAGTCTAAACTGACTCATCACATTCCTGTAGATTAAAAAAAAAAGTATCAACACACTTCACTTAACTCTTGCAAGGCCGCTGTCATGATTATGCTTAGCTTAACAACATCCATCATTTTTACTGTTATGAAGAGAAGTTAATGAGAAGTTCAGAGTATGCCAAAGATTACAAATGTAAAATTAAAATACAGGAAACAGACAGAAAATCCAAAATACCACCTGAATAAAGGAATAACACAAAAGCTTGTTTAACAGGCTTTATGAGCTAAACTGTTTAATTATATTTGAGGACAGTTCTTTAAAATATCAAAATAAATCCATTTTATGCACCAAATAAATGTGAAAATTCTTAGCATAACTCATCTGTTGAGGGGAAATTATATATAAAATAACCTTATTTTGAAAGGGTTACTTTTTTTCCACTTGGTTTTATGAGCTGTGCAAAGAAAAAAGGTATCTCCTTGAAAAGAGAAACAACAGGTCTGTCCTAAGAATCTGGAAGGTTCTGTACACTTGGCATGTTTATGGGCAGAGGCATCTGAGTTGTAAGTGCAGTAAATTCATATCTCACTGCAAATAAAACATAGAAACCTCTGGGGGAAGGAGATTAAGACTGTTCTGTGCTGTACGCAGAGTGATCAGCTCTACAATTGGCTGATGGTTATGCCTTACTTGTAACGGATGCTCGGCATGTTCCCAGGAAGGAATAAAACATTAACTACTGTACCTTCCAAGAGCTACAAATAAATCTAATCCCCAAAGAACTTTTAAAAGGTGTACGTAGTCTTAACCAAGAAGAAACTTTAAGAAATTGTCATGGGTGCAATTATAGATCAACATACAATGCAAATCATTGAGATCCAAACTGAGAAATTATGTGCAGCAACAACACCCTAGGTTACAAGATCAGTGCTATCCTAAATATTATAGATTTTGTCTGGTTGACTTTTCTTGATATCAGAAAAATTCACATGATTTTATTTCTTATATTTAATGTATTCATATAAGGTCCATTATCATTATCTCTGAGAATCTTGCAGGCAGTAATATTATCTTTGTACCTATCAAAGAGGGCTTGAATTCCATTTCTTGCTTTACAAACACAGAAACAAGGCAGAGGACAAACAAAAAACAGGGGCTGTGACACCTGACTGTATGGTTCTACAATAGTCACCCACCTATGAACTAGATGTCTAACTCCCCTGCAAACAATGAAGAGAAACAGGAATGTCTAAACAGAGATTCATCAAATCTATCTTTGACAGTAAGATGAGTTGAGTCACCTCTCAAAAACATCAGTTTATTTCCACAAACAAAGTAGATATGTAAAGTTAGGTAAAGTGAGTCTCACCAACACGACTCTCAAAAACTACAGAAGAGAATTTAAGTCTCTATCATATTTTTACAAAACAGAAGCTACTCCTCTGCTATGCATTGTGAATAATGAAAATAATTTTTAAAAAATGTTTTTTATCAACTTTTTCTTAATCAACATATTATTCTGGTCCTACTTCATATAATGGATGCTTGCTCATGCTGAAGATGTGTTTCAGAATGCCCAAGCTTTAGGAAGAAACTCAGCCAACATGAGAATAGCCATTAGGTACAGTAAAAGAAAAAAAAAAAAAGGTCATTATACCAAGTGGCAAGTGGTCAATCAAATCATACTTAGGCATAGGTATATCTCAGTTCAATAAGAAATGGAGATATGTTTAATAAAAAAGTAATGCATATTCCTCATAATAATCAGTAAGGCAAACACCGAACAACCATACTTAAATGCTGGACAGATCTTCTGTATGGTCTTGACTCCACTCTAGGTTTGCGGATGTGTACCCAAAAGCCCTGCTGGAATAAAACTTGAGCATGTGCCTCTGTCTGCCATAATTTCCTTTGGAAAGAAAATCAAGCATGTGGCCTGGCTCAGAGCCACACTAATTCATCCTCTGCTCTGGGGATTCAGAAAGAGAGCGCATGCTGTGGACACAGCTCACTTCCCCAATCTCCTGGAACACTACTCAGGTGTATTCCCTGGAGTCATGGCTTTGAAACACTTATTCCACAGTGTACGGAAAAAAAACATAGGAGCACCTTTCCAGGAGCACTTTCATTAAGTTGCCTTATCAAAGGTATACTCTATATTGAATGAAAGGGAAAATCACATCTAATCTGTTAAATATATTCAAAGAGAGAGACAGAAAAGTTGTTGCACACCAGGTTTTTGGTGATCTTTTAAAACAATTCTGTGAAGATATGCATCTTTTCATTTGATTAAGGGAAAATATAGTTGTAAGCTATATTCATTATTGAATAAATGTTTTGGCTACTCTCACTAGTTAAAACTGATTAATTCTCCATGTAATACCTTTGCTTTAATTAGATATGTGAGAATGTACACACAGTAACAGTCCATTTAATCAATACGTTCTATAAATACATCAGCATTTAAAATACATTAGTATTTAAATATCCCTAGCTGATTTGGAGGAATGGTTATAAAAATACCTTTCTGTAAAAAGTTAATCTTTTAACTTCCAAAAATAAGCTTTAGCAGACTAGAAAACAAGATCCTAATCAGAAAGAACAGTAGAACTCATTTGTTTGTATAGGAATCAGGAAGGCTGAGTCAGTAGACATGGTTGCAAGGAAACTAAGATGACTTAACCTGGATAGGTGAAAGAAAGGTCACTACTGGGTGTAGCTCAACCATTATGTTAATGTTTTATTACAAATACAACACATATTTGAAAGCTCTCAAAATCTACAGGTAGTGGAATTTACTTTTTATAGCTGATGTAAGTTCTGGCGTTGGAGGAACTGATACAACTCTCTTTCCTGGGCTTCTGATAAGTACAACTAAACCCTGTGACTTACTATTATGCTTTTTTGAGGGTAAAAAATTATAGACACAGGAAACAAAGTATATTTTCCCATTGAAAATGTACAAACATTTTTGATGTCACTATGGGCATTTTATAGCATTCTTGAGGGAAAAATGAAGAAAAACTATAACACACCTCTTGGAAATATTTTTTAAAAAATTGAAGACTAACAGTTCTGAAGAAGTAAAGCCACCAGAACTCATTTACACCACTGGCTAACTGTCCTTCATTTAAGAGTATTTCTTTTTCCACATACCCAGAGGTATACCTAGGAAAGGTAAATGGTGCCATTATAGTCAGAACTAAGGAGCACTAATGACTTGTCAGTCATGTTCACAACATCTTACCAAAGCAGACAAAAAGGTTTGACCCTCTCAGGGATGTGAAAAGATAGAGGGAGTTTATTCTACAATAAAATAATGCAGAGTAAATATCATGGAGATGGAAAAAAATCTATTTAGACAATAAGACAATGCTGTACCAAAACCAAAGGAGTAAAATTTAGACTGTGAAGTAGAAAGCTTTTAAACACAAGAGGCTTAAGACACTTAAACAAACTTCTATTTTGGTACTGAAGACATGGAACCTAACTAGCTTGAGAAAAGGATTTATGAAAGGGATAGTCTAAGTTGGTAGCATATTAGTGACATCAGTCAAGTTGATGACTCGTGAGATTTCTTCTAGTCTTATTGCTTATGTTCCTTGAAATCTTTATCATGACTATCCGGGAAAAAAAAAGTCAGTAAACAACACCATGCATGGTATTCCAATTACAAATTAAACAATACTGAATGACAGAAAGCTAGCTTTAGTATGATAAGCAATTAACAGAATTATGTTGTTACTGCAGCTGATACATAATTATACATAGCTGATACATAATGATGTTATCCACCTAATTTTCCCAGACTGAAGTAGTAGTATTCTTAGGCATGCTTAGCAAGTTCTGTAGTAATGTGCACTTCACTGAAGTGCTCTTTACTAACGTGTTTGAATTCACAAGGCTGTTATTAGAATTGCAAATAGGATACATCCCAGGACTTCCTCTGCCATCATTTTCTCTTCTTTGGAACTAACCCTGACAGAAAATCAAATTGTAATAAGTCTAAAGGATGTTTGCACAAATTGAACAAAAGAAGCATTATATAATTAAATAGGAAAAAAAGTGCAAGAAGTCATTCCAAATGGACCAAGTGGAACTGAGTTCAAAACAACGTGAGTTGGTGCCAGGTAGGAAGGAATGAGAATCATGATGTTCACTGTGGCCAAGGGAGAAATGTTAAGAGTGACAAAGGGAAAAAATTGTCACATGTAGAATGTTTATATGAAATCCTGAAAATGGCATAGTCGTATTCAGATTTTAATAGCAAGAAGTTAGATTCTACATTGTTCTACATGCTTAAGGCCCAGAACTAAAGGATTTCCGATCATTCAGTGCCTAATGAAATCAGTAGAAAAATTCTTTTTCTTTCAGGATTGGAACATCAAGCAAGCAAACAAGAGAAATGGCAATACATGTGTGAGTTGGATAGTTGATAACTATAGCTCATTAAATCAAGCCAATTAAAAAAGGAGTAAGAGACTACTGGTTCACAGGTCTTCTGTTTATTTTTCCCAGAAGGATATTGGATAATACACATTTTTGGAGAAAGGTGGGATCTACAATGACATTTGTCTCTCATAGATCACACAGCCTTGACTGAATAACATATTGATACCATCTGGGAAATCTACAAGGTGTACATACTTTCCATCACTCTGTCACCTATTTCTCCAATGTCTACAGCTCCTTCATATGATATGTTCCCTAAGCCTTCCAAAAGTGGGACAAAATATGATTTTTGATAGTATGAAATGAGTAATGCAATCTGGAAATAGGTATTTATGAGGCTTTCAGGAGCACATTATCCTCCCAACAGCTCTGTCTCCTCACTGCTCATCATTTTCTGAGGGAGCTGCATATGCTGCAATTGGGTAGCTAATTATGTAGGCTGTTGAAGTGGGTTGTTGAACACAGGTAGGTTGTTGAAGTATGCAGCAAATCTTTACTTACACTCAAAAGCAAAGCAACAAGGTATAGTTGTTTCAGTTCTCTACATGCAGATGATGGAAGGCTGATTTGCTAGACCATTTCCATTCTCATCTGTAGTTAATACCTTAATCCAGCAAGAGTAAACTAAATGCTAAAATAATGCAAACAAACCATGCTGCTAAAGAAAATCTCTGTGTTTTTTTTTTAATAAAGACTGAAAATACAGTGCTTTCACTCAAGTTCTGAAGATTAAAAAAACTTAAGGTGCTTAAGTCATCAGTGTTGTCAGATTTTCTTATACCTAGAACAGAATAAAAGAGAACAGAAAAGAGAGTGGAACAAAAAAAGCACAGAATTTATACAGTGTTTTGAAATACTATCTGGAAGGATTAAATATACGGAAAAAGAAACTTTTTTTTAAGACTGCAGTACCTAGAAACACAGGTGCTCTTTGGATGACTCTAATGTTCAGGTACTGGGTAAACTATAAAACACAATAGGATTTGCAGTAGAAAAGCCCAAAAGAAAAATAAGTTTAATTGGGCTATTTGCAGAAGATTTCAAGAAGGATGAAATTATGAAGGAAACATTTTATAGCAACCTTGAGAACTCCTTTACACCTTCTGTACACATATCAACTTTTCCTTGGTTGGCTTAGAATTTTAAATGCAAAGCCTTATCTGGAGAATTACCATCTCTTTTTGTTTTATATATTTATGTTAAAACTATCTATTCTATATATTTTATATACATACATTCTTTATATTTATGAGCAATTCTTAGCTACTAGCAAAATATACACTGGCCACTGATAAAGTTCTGACAGACAAATTTTCCTTTGCTCCCAAATCTAACTTCTTGCTATTAAAATCTGAATACGACTATGCCATTTTCAGGATTTCATATAAAAAGTATAGCTTCAGCTACAGCATCGTTCTTTGCTTTGCTTTTTATTCTACTAGAAAACTTATGGGCCATTCATTGTTCTTTCCCTTGGAAGTAACTTGACAACATAGAAAATCATTTCTGGACACCAGGGATGAAAATAGCTCCCCTTATTTAGGTGCAGCAAGACTTTAGTCAGTAACAGAGATTCTTACAGTCTAAATTGTAGGTCTGCTGAGGCACTATATTCTTTATTGATCTTGTAAACTGCAGTGCATGCAAAATAGAAAGCAGTAAAATTATTAGCCGATCAGTACTTTCTGTCCTCAGAAGTAATAGTGTGACACCAGTATCCCAGATTGATTTTCTCAGTATCACAAACAAGTGGGTATTATTTAGTAGTTAAGTATATATAAGCCTAATTCTGGTGAGTATATTTTCATACATAGACGATGGATCAAAAATATACCACTGGCTAATTCTGGAAAAAAAGTGCAGTACTTGTAATAACACAGCCTCTCCCTCCCATTGGGGCCAATATGAAGGCATAAAAATTGCCAGCTATGCTGAAGCGAGGATGAAGGCTAGAAATGGACCCATTCTTTAAGTCCCTCTGCATCTCTCTCTCTCCCTCTGCCTTTCTTCATGTGTGTAAGGTCAATTAGCCTTTTCATCATCCATGCTTAGGAAAAGTTAGAATCTCTTTGGGAAGCACACTTTTTTTTATATTCTTCTTTCATTTCTGTATTTTCAGAACACCCTTCCACACCTAATCCTATAGTCATTAGTAAGGCAATAAAATGACATAAAATGAGCAAAGGGCAATAAAGCAATCATATCCCAGCATGTTTACTTAGTTGCGGTTCTTAATGACGGAGACCTTCGTACCCACTGATACCCAGAGCTGCTACAAATTCTCCTCTGTCTCAAAACTATGGATAACATTATTCTCATGCCCAATACTTTAAAGCCTGCCTCACAAAAACCATAACAAAAAGAAAAAAATCACAGAAAGGAGGGTTAATTTATAAAGAAGGATTTGCAAATTCAGCAAAAATAAATTTTCTTCTAAAGCAACAAAGTTGGTAGTGAAGGTGTAACGTTAGAAAAGGTGAATATCTGGTCTGTCTCTACAGGTGGGTACAGACTGTAGTTCTGTTGCCGATACTCTGACCTGGCTGCATGCGAGTTAGATGTAATGAGAAACCATACAACTGCATCAAGGTTGTGTTAAAATTTGCCAGTATGTGCCTTGTATCGTAGTATCTAGTATTGCTCAGCGTAGTAGCAGCGCAGTGTTCAGCGACTGTAGCAATTAGTCTCCAGATGTAACCTTAGTGGTAAGAGAAGTATTTAAAATCTAAGTATATGCTTGAGAATCTGACAGCTAAAAGGCTTTTCTTATCTCAAAATACTTGTCAAGCAGTCAAATTTCAGATATATTAACTATAACATATTGTGATTACTATTAATATCATTACTATGTTGATCTAAAATCCATTTTACTAAAATACCACATCTCTCTAATTAAAATAGCTATAATCTGCTATCAGCTATGTAAGCAGAGTTTCCTCTTTCTTTACTTTTCCATTTATATTATTCTCTAAAAAGCCTTAAAAAAAAAAACAGTTTCCAGAAGGAGAAATTCTGATAATCTTCATTGACTTCTGAATAACACAGAAAAAATGCAGTTTGACTGAGTTAATATCATAAAGAATTTGTGCTTGTTCTTTAGAATAACCCATTATGAATCTAAAGATGACAAATGACATAGAATCTACCAAAAAATCTAGGCGCCAACTACTGCCATAGACAAATATTTTCAGTTTAGAGGGAATTCAGTCTTTCCTGATTTTTCTTTGGCTTTAGCCAAAGATTCTTTTGCATTTTTGGGTGGTAAAAAATAGTCTGTTTTATCATTTTAGGATTGTCTTTTGATATCACATAGAATGTTTACAGAGCCACTTTACTTTCATCTCACCCATGATCTCCATATGTTCCCATCTATTTTCCCTAATACTTCTTTTTCTTCTTTACAAGTCCTGTTTGCATTTCAGTCATTGTCTTCTCTATTTGGCCCTTTTGTATAATTATACCCTACATAAAAACATTTTAAACTAATTAAAAACACCATATATCATGAAGTTAACATGTCATTAGATCAGTACTGAAATTTGAGAAATTGTTAAATGGAACTATTTTTCAGATCCAAAGATTTTTTATACTTTACAAGTAAACATTTTAATATAGATTATACACAGAGTATATATAATCCTTATATATATATAATAAATATCTTGAACTGAGAACTGCAAAAGACTTACTATACACTTTTTCTTCTTTAAATATTCACAGTAAATTTTTGAACAATGTATTTGAGTGCAACTGTGGAACTCCTGTGGCAATCTGAATAGTGCAGATCTCTGAATCACTTCCTTTTTATTCTGTTTCAATGTAAAATAAGATTTCCAGTCTTCTTTTAAGTATTTTTTTGTCTCTTTCTTTTTTTAATGCATTCCTCCTAACATAGAATAGTGTTGCTTGCTCTTGTGCTTTCCATCTTCTCTGGATTTTTTTTCCAGAGATGATCCCACTACTGTGTCTTTTGTCAGTGACTGCTTTTACTACAGATTTCAGCAGCTTTTCTCTGTGAGCTCTGGGAAACTATCCTTCTTTCCCAAATAGAGATGAGCTACACAAGAGGTGGAAGCTCTGCAATAAACTAGCAACTGCTCAGAACAAATAAATTACCTGCCACAGATAGCATGTGGTATGTTGCATTAATATTGTACGCAATAAGATACAACAGGTTGTGTTTGCATAAGCAAGTGTACACAATATATAGAAAGGTCATATAGCTTGGTAACATTCTCTAAAAAATATGCTTTTCATAGGAAAGCTGCTCAAAAACTACCCTGAAGAAAAAAAGTTTCCCATTTTCACATGAATTTTCAAGTATCTAGACAGTATGCTATTGTGCAAAACTAGCTTGCTGAAATAAAAACACTCTAAAAAAGAGCTATGTGTTGAGATATTTCATTAAGCTAGATTCCAAAGTAAAACACGATATATAAATCACACCTTTTAACTTAAAAGCTTGGGAGGACAAAACACGGAAAGAGAGAAGAGAAAAAAATGAAATAATAGGAGAAAACAAAACAAAAGCGTGCCCCTTTCAGGAAGACTGAATTTTGCTTAATCCATATTTTTTACTCTCTGCTATATAATTTTAAGCTGTTGACAGTGTCAGGTAGTTGGAATAAGACTGGGAAAACATATGCAGCTTTACGTCAACTTTATGTCTTCTTAAATTTAGAGGACCTTGGCTGAATAAAGAAACTAAGATCAGAAAGCAATGCCAATAATGGAGTCTGAATTATCTAACAATAACATTTTAAAGGCATTTTTAATATATTTAAATAGAACTTTTATAACATAAATAGTAGCAATGAAACCTGACTGGTAACAGAAAGAAAACGTGATTTGTAGCTGACTTCCATAGATGACCTTTTCCTTTTTTTTTTTTCTTTAAATGACACTGCCTATATATACTGTGGCTTGTTTACTTACATATTTAAACTATTGTAGGAACTCAAAGTTAAAATTAAATGTTGGCTAACATGTACCTTTTCCTAATCTTAATAGCAAATGTTGGCACCAAAGTCTTGGATAAGCAAATATATTCACATTAATAGTTATAATTTTAGATTCCAGAATGAAATACAGTGCCAATTTGCCTGGGCAGTGAGACTAAGTAAATAAATATAGAAATATATAAGCACATTAATGCCTGAAAATTTTATATTAGGATAATTATTTTTATCTATATTTATGTGTTTGTGTGTGTATATTGAGAGAGAAAGAATGACAGTGTTACATAGGTTGAGTTAGTGACTGTTTTATGAAAGGGTTATATATAAATGTTATTCTTTAGTCTTTTTTAAAAATTTTTTTTGATAAGTTGAAAGATGTGCATTTATAGAAATAAAATAGATTTCTCAGTTTTCTATGAGTAAAATTTTTACAGAATGCAAATAACAATTACCAGGATTGATCTGAAATTTAGTTACATAACCAATCGATTTTTATGAAAAAAACACAGAATAATTTTAAAAATATGAAATGTGTTGTTAAAATAATTAAATGGTGGTTATACTTTCAGGTTCTGTTCATACTGTCAGGTTCTTAAACAACCAAATATTGCTATGAAAGATTATAAAAATAAACAAAAATATCCTTTGAAGCATTAGGAAACAAAAATTTAAAAAAAAAGATTTTCTAACTTATTCTAAAAACAGATGCAACACTGAAATATTTTTTTGACATTTATTTCTCCCTATTCTTCACCTCTTCCGTGAAATTATGTAAATTTTCTCCTGCATTAGATCCAGATTTACAGTACGGTGCAGTCCACCTACCCAGCTGGCCAGTAGGATTAACAGTTCTTCTGGAACTTTTGGGAACTTGTGACCAGTGAGGAATAGAGTATTCAGATAGTTATTTTACATCTGCATGAGACAGTAATAATGTCTTACCTTTGAAGTCACTCAGCCCCCTGAAATTTGCCATTCTGTTACCTTTTCAGGACAACCATCCTGTTTCTTATCCTTTAGTCTTTCTACACTCTTATTTTCCAGTGTTAATGAATATAGATTTTACCACTCATATTGATCAGTGAAATCACTGCTAGTCTGAGGTATGCAAAAGTCAACATTTCTATTAATTCCACAATTTTAGTAGATTGGTGCTTTTTTAAGCCACTATTGTTGATTTTGCATTTTAATCTGCACAAATATGTAAATATAATAGATTTCTGAAATTTAATGTTATATAGTCACAGAATATACTGCTCAGTAGCCAATTCCACACATGGCACACATAAATTATTAAAATGCAGCATCACAATTGCCACAGCAGCAATATGTATCATCTTCTAGATTATACTGAGGGACAAGGAAGAATACAAGCACTCTTAAGCTTACAAAAAGGTGCACCATTCAGGATGTTTCATTCAAACAAGTGTGGGAGGATAGTGACATGTAAGTTGTAGTAATAAATAATAAGTAAGATTAGAAAAGAAATGTACGTATAGAAATAGAAGCTCACATGAGTTTGAGGATGAGCTTCAGATGATGGTTTGATCATATTTTAAGCAGAATTGCTTAAAATATAATTGTAATTTACCCAAAGAAATTTACCAATTGTTTTCTACCATAAAAAGAAAATCTGCAATTTTTTTTAAGCCATAAAAATATTCAGTTTCAGAGATAGCCATTGATTTTAGCTGAAACAGACCACGATTTGAAAAAGAGATGCTATGGTATAGAAAGTACTGTGCAAAGCACTAGCTAGTCTCCATGAAATGAAATGGAATGAAATAGAAACCAGAAAGATACCAGCTTAGTAATATGCTTTCTATAGACTAGATTTTGTCCGCTACAGTTCTAAATATTGACAGAGAAACTGAGGGCAAAGATCTTAGACTAGCTTACAGCTAATCTCAGCAAAAGAAGACTGGAGAAACTGAAAGGAGAAACACGCACAGATGACAAGACAGCAGAAGACCATGTGCCCCAATAAAAGGTGCCACAAATACTGGCCCCTTCAAAAGTATTTTGAACCTTAAGATGCAATTATACACTGCTAGAGCACCTACAGCTCCTGGTAGCAGCCAACCTCACTCTGCTGGAGCCAGCACAGCAAAACATGCAATTCTCAGCCCAAAGACAGAAAGGGGAAAGGAGAGGAACACTGAGAAGCAGCTCAAGAGCAAGTATCCTCTGTGGTGACTTGTTCTAAACTGATGAAGGTTCTCCCTAGAGCACACACATACACACACACAAAGGTAGATGAAGCATTTATGAAATGCCATTTTAAACACGAGAAAGAATTAGCGGCTATTATTTATAACAGTTTTGATACTGCTCCTTTTTGCTGACAGACAAGAAGCCTAATTTACAGACACTGCCTAGGATAAGTAGGTTGTATTTCACTAGCTGTCTATTTGCATTTTTTGATATATGAACCCTTTCGAAAAATCCAACCTCCAGTCCTAAGCATTCCCTGAAGAAATATGAATTGTAAGAGTTTGCATTTGCTAGGTCACATTTTGCTTTGAGCTGATCAGTTGTCAATTAATTGTAAGCAATTAAGGCAATCAGAAAGGCTAGTGGACAATTGTTAGTGCTCAGTTTCTTGTGAAAATGAAATCTGTTCCATGAAACAAAATCTTGTAAAATATGAATATTGGCCAAGATCTTTTTTTTTTTTCTTTTTTTGCATAGATATAGATGTTAGTTTCATGGGCAATATATGCAATTATAAATTAATTAAAATAATTGAAATAGTTCTAAACAACTGCAGTTATTAAAGAATTCCATTTTCCTCCCAAATTAGTCCTCATGTGCTAGAACTACACGTGACTAGACTAAGCCATACCAAAACAACACAGCAAGTAACAACTGAGAAAATACATTACACGTAGCACTTAGTTCACCATAGAATTCTAGATGAATTAATGATAGATAATGGCCTACAATTCATGAGTGACTTATTTTAACGAATCAAACTGAAACAGCAATTCAAGTATACTGAACCAAGGCTGCACTAAGTAAAATCAAATGGGCTTGCAGAAAATCCAGCGTGACCTGCACAACACTTAATAGAAAGTGTCATGCTTTGAAGTCCCACCAACTTAACATTGTTTGACTATTTTAACACATCTGTTTTATCGGGACTTGTAGTGTGGAGTGTGTGGAGCACATAGTGCATAACTATCACACTCCTTTCCTGAAGCTATTAATCTTGAGGTAGTTACAGAAACCTGCCCAGTATCACTTTGATGGCTGCCATCTTGACTGACACAAAAATGGCATGCAAAGTGGATCTTTTCAAGTCCTCTTAAATCTTTTTAAGTAGGTTGCCAAATTCATGGCCACAGCTCAAGATGTGGCTGCGCCCTGGCCATGCCCAGAGGCAACAGATTTGCAACAGCAACAAATTTCAGCACCTCATGAATCAGCCCTTTTCAAAAAGCGCTAATGAATATTTTGAATAGCAGAATTCCTAGGAATATCTTTTTCTTAGTGTGATCTATGTGTGACTTTGTTAGTAATTTCCTTTCATCTTGAATGCTAACCTTAAGCCTAACCCTAGCCCTACCCTTTGTTTCCTATCTATTAAGCAATGATTAATCCATGAGAAATACTTCCATTTTAACCCATGCTGGCTTATTTTCTTTAAATGACTTTTCCAGTGAAATTTTCCACATGCTTTCTGTAAAATTAAGTAAATCAACTTTAATTAAGTGAAATCAATTAAAAATCATGACCAGAAAACACTTCAAAATTCCTAGGCCTGACGTATCTCAGCTGTGCCCCAAATTGTACCGGGACAAAAACTGGATGGGCAGATCTTTCCCTCTCTCTGCCTTTGGAGATGGAAAAGGAGCAATGCCTTCCTCTTACTTTTTCAGGACGAGCAATGAAAGAAAAAAGAACAAAGACAGCACAGAACACCAGGGAATCCACCAAGGCATAACCTATATCAGTAATATTTCTCTTTACTGAAAAGGATTCAAAGGTTATACAGTGTACCTTCCCACTCTTGATTCTATTTATTATGGATTTAAATATGTTTTTCTGCACACAGCTCACACTTCCTCAGATTTAAAGAGGAGTCCTTTAAAATAAAATGCATGGCATGTACTATATTGCACAAAATTCTGGTTCTTTGATACAGGGATACAGGGTGGCATAACAGACATAGAGCAGCAAGGCAGATCAGTGAATAGGAATCATTTTGTAGGAGGATAGTTAAAGTAATAAAACCTTTTGGTACAATTCCTACTTGTGAAAACTTTGCTAAAATAACACACTTTTTTTTTTTTTTTTTTTAACCAGTGATACATGTAATAACCTCCTGTGGAAAAGTCTAACAGGTGAGTCAGAAACCATTAAGGCAAAACCGGAGGAATATTGGTTCTCTGCTTTCTGAAGTCTTGCAGACTGCTTCCACCAGGACAGGGAAATAGCCTCCTTGCTGCTCGTAACGCAAAACAATGAGTAGACAGCTCAGGCTCTAGACGGCAGCTCTCCCACTATGAGCCACAGCCAAACAGATCAGTGAAAATGAACTCATTATTAAAAAAAAAAAAAAAAAAANAAAAAAAAAAAAAAAAAAAGCTCAAGTTCAAAAATAATAGATACTGGGGCACACTCAGTAATAACAAAGCCTTTCTTTAGCAAACGTCTGCTTTTCTTTATAGTGGAAGGCTCTTTTTGTATGGTGTATGTTATTTCATTTTGGTGGTTTGGGTTTTTGGGCTTTTTTTTTTTAAAGGTAAAGGGATCAAGAAGACTATATAGAGAGTACAGCAGGGCTTCATCTTATATCGCTTTTGCAATCTTAGATGATTTAATTTCTGCTATTGTCAGAAGGAAAGAGATGAGAAAATTCTGCCTCTCAAAAGACATCACATTTGCACTTGCTTCACAGTTTTGTTTTTGCCTGGGTCAGATGAGAAGGTAAATGAAAACACATCTGAGTGAACTTCAGTAAGTCCCATAGCACCTACAAGAAGCATTTTGTACCTCTAAAACTAAACACTGAGGGAACCTTTATGTACAAGGGCAAGCTAGTTAGATGGGAGCAGTGATGGTAAACCAGAAATTCTGATGATACATTTAGAGGTTCTTAAACCAAAAATATTTTCAGGGATTTATTCCAAAATCTCTTTTTTTTTTCTTAATGCTTTTCTTTGTCTTCTGTTTTTTTTCCCCTAACAACACTTGTTAGGACTTTCTTTTACAGGCTCAACTGCACTTTACTCTCTCCTAGTAAATGGAAGGGGACAAATTCAACCTGCCGGTACAGATGTCAACTGTTAAAGTGGTGAGGGATCATACTGAGAAGACATACTCTATTAACATGAAGGAACTGTCATGAGGTAACAAACTTCAGACACTATTGCTAGGGCCCAGAACCAAACTACTATCAGTTCTCAGATCCAACCACTCCTCCTCATCATGCCTATTTTTCTGAGCTAGGGCTTCTGAAATGCATATATAATTTGTAGTAATGCTAAGCCAATAGTGCGTATGCTTTGATTTTTGGAAGAGCTAAAACAAAGCAAACAAAAATATACATACAAATGCTCAAGTGGATACTAGAGAACCTGAAAAAGGCCACTGGAGTAAGATTCTCTTAAGAAAGCTGGCAAAACTAGTCTATTTACACAATAAAATGTAGCCTGAAGCATTAACTTTGCCATCGTTTATTTTTTCTTTTTTTTCTTTTACCTTTATTAATGTTATAGTAATGGAACTCCATGTCAATGAGTAGTAGATCAAGAGATCTCCTGTGTAATCATATTGTTGCCTCAGTGTCTAAGTATATGCTTTTAATTAACAAACAGCAGACATGTTTATTATCTAAAGCTGAATTACTGGTTTTACTTGGTATTACCTGTCTGTGCTTTCAACACCCAAACAAACAGGAAGAACAGAAGTATCGTTGCCTTTATGCTACTGTTTCAGTGGAAATCTACAGTTTGGGGGCTTCTAAACACTGACTTTTAAAGTTGGAGTTTGAAGATTTTTGTCATAATTCACTCAATTCACATAGCTTAAGATGGGACCTCTTCAGAACTTTTAACTTTCATAGCAGTGGCCACCTCACCCTTCATACACTGCATGCCTCAGTAGGAAGAATGAACTCTATCTAGTTAAAGAGAATTAAGCACAGTTGATATGAGCATATTAGGAACAGCTCCCCTAAATAAAGCATGCACCAAAATCTAGCACTAATACACCTTCTCCTCAAAGATCAGAAATTATTCTTACCAAAAGAAAAATGATCTCCAAGAATGTGTGTAACAGTGCCCTCTGGTGAGTACGAGCCCTAGCAATATCGTTTCATTGTAAGGTTTAAGATAGAGAGTTTGTGTCAGAGCTAATAAGTATTTGGGTAATTTTTCAAGTTGAATTATGATATTACTTTTCAAAACCAGCAGTGAAGAGATCACGTATTTTAGATTATAACTACTCCAGGTAATCAGTTTATGTTCATATTTTTAAACGCAAACTTGAATGAGGAAAGGGACAGTAGCCTTGACTAGATGAAAATTTATGAGTGCTATAGACAACATAGCTACTTTTATGGCTAAGAATGTAATAGATCCTAAGCAAACACTGATAAGTCCCCTATTCTTCTGAGAAGTATCCACCCATCTAAGTGTCCTGATATTGGAAAGCCCCACAGTTTTGATAAGAATAAAGACAAGGTAACTGTAGAAAACAATTTAATTTCTAAAGTCAGTTGAAAGCGTTCAGAGCATTGATTGTTTTCTGGGACAAGGACTGTATCTTCCTCCACTACAGGACCAGAGCATTTTGACTCCATACAGATATGTTGCAGAAGGATTCAAAAGATATAAATATAAAACATGAGAGAAACTTGTTATCGAACCCAGGAGATTTCAGAAAAAAATCATTTTCTAAGGCAACAAAAACTATTAAACAAAACCTGAAAATACTCTTCTGGTCGAGGTTATTGGCTAGTATGTGCGGTGAAACCAAGCACTGATTTACTGGTAGTTCCACACCATTAGTACCTCTCTCTATGACACCCGGTCTGTTTATGAAGATACTATGGCAGTTAGTTCTCATTTGTGTACTGCAACCTAAATTTTAGCAGTGTTCTAGAAAATACAGGAAGACCTAGCGACACTACCAGAACTGTTTGTATCCGTGGTACTGTACATCATAAAAATCAAAACGTGAACTTAATAAAAGTAAACCTGTCTGTATAATATGATGCTCACTCTTCTCACTCGTATTAAATCTGCCTCATCACCCTGTTGTACTATCTGTGATACAGTGATTAATTAACTTCATGGGTCTTAAGAAAGGAACTTGGCAGAACCACCAGGCTGTCTAACAAATAACCAACTATCCCCAGGACTCAAAAGAGTCTCTTCCAGCCAATTTCCTTGTAGTGAGGTGTCAGGGTGTCAGTGTCAAAAAAAAAAAAAGAACCTTGGCAAGTAGCAGATGGATGAGGGAAAAAGAATTGGCAAAAAGTCATCAGAGAGTAAAAAATGTATTTTTAACTTTTTTTAAAGAAAAAGTTCAGTCAATTTATTATAGAATTGTTTTGAAGAGTGTGGTGGTCATATTGCACAATGAAGGTCTTGAGCTAGATGGCTCTTCAAAGTTACACTTTAGCAAAAGACACCTCCTAATAAACACCTCAAAAAGCTATCTACTTTCTCAAAACAAATTCATCTCCATTTCACAAGGAGGACAAACTAATTCCTCTTACACCAAAAAAAAAAGAGAAAAAAAAATGTATATATGTTGCAAAAAATAAAATAAAAAAATTATGTTAAAAATTCTTCCTTGTCCTTGTTTGCAAATTGTCATCCCTTGTCCTTGTTTGCAAATTGTCATCCGGGCAAACAAATATATCAAGTAAACTCTGTTTTCCAAAATCTAAACCAGTTTTGTCTGAGAAATCTCCACATGTGAAATATGAAGTCAAATGGATTTGTTTTGGCAAATAGAGGGAAGGACTGTGAAAGTCAGGCCTGCGCTAGAAATATTAACTTTAACGATAATACTTTAGAAAATGCCAAAGGTCTTGGAGCAAAGGCTATCTTTTTATTATTCTAGCACACAGCATGCAGTCTCAGTAAGGCCAACAGGCATTGCTATAATACATGAAAATCAATAAAGACCCAAAAGACTTTGGGGACTGCTCTGAGCTTTAGGGATAGGGAAAGTAAGAAGTCAGCACTCAAATTAAATTAATGACTTTGATACTTCCCCACTATATCCTTTTATATAGCCACAAATTCAGGCACCTTTTAACGGAAGTATTTAGCCTTCATCAAAATGAAAAAGTGAAACTATCATGTAAGATATCACCACTTTTTATTGAAGAAAGGAGTTGGAGCAAATTACCACCAAGTTTTCCTACACGTTCCTCACAGGTGAAACAATTCTTAGCAGAAAGCGTGAGACAGAGAAGCTGGTTGTTTTGTGCCAGATTAATAATTTTGAAAAAGAGTGACAAAACATGATGCATTCTTAGGCAACACTGCATTGTAATCTACTGGAAGCAATGCAAAATTTTAAAAGCAAAGAATAAAAAAAGAAAGCGTATCTTTCTGTGTAAAATCTTTAAAAATTGACAAAAATCTGATCTCCTAGTTGCAGTTTTCCTAAGCTGGAAATAAGTGAGATTTGACTGTAGCGGACATTTGTTCAAACACTGAAAGAAAAGGGAAAATAATCAGAAATCCTGCCCTGATCAGGACTCAGCCCAGGCATGTTCTGTAAAATACAAAGCTCCACATTCCCTACGGTGTTCTCCCTTATGTGCCACCAATGCCAGTGCCGATTTTGTTTTCCCTGAGCATTTGTAAAACGGCTAAAGAAAGCTTTATTGAAATTAACTGTTTATTAATCAAAGGTAAAATAATTACTCTTATTCCAGTCGCATCAAATTGGACTCAATAGTTATGTGAAAAATGGAGAGTCCTGGCAGCCCTCTTGGCATTTTTTTTAGCCCAAAATAGTACACCTCTGTCAGTGCTGTGGCATGATTACACCTAGCTGATTATATTCTGCTGTTCATAAAGAAGTAGTTCACATATCTTAGATCAGTCACAACTTGCCCCAGTCATTCCAAAGGAAAAAGGAAGAACAAATATACTATTATTCTAGATTTAAAAAAAAAGAGCAGAATGCACATATTTCTTTGAGTACTACTGATTTTCTTGTGCATTCAAATATCACAAGCTGCTCTGATAGCAATGTTGCATAGTTAATAAAGTAAAAAGAAATCTCTTCTTATCAAATATATTCATGATTCCATAAAATTGTGTTAATTCAACAAAACAGACTCTGATTTGCTTTCTTTGGGTTGTGAGATCACAACATTACAATCTTTCAACAAAAAGTTATGAGAAAAAGACTTTTCCTCTCTTGTTTTTATGAAGCTTCTATAATGTCTAGGATTTCCATCTCAACTATTCTCTTTCAGACTAAATCTAGTTCATAAAAAAATTCCTATCTCATTTCCCTGAGAACCTAGTTATTTTATCTACCTCAACAACCAAGCTCCTCTACCTTGTCATTTCAATTTTCATGTATTTTCTTTTTGTGTATAAGTTCTATGATTCAATGAAATCTCATCTCTTCAGCCCACTGCCATAAACTACTGTCCGGAACAAAGCTCTCTTTCAAATTCAATCTCAGATAAAATGAAAAAGAGAAAATCACAAATGAAAAAGTGGATCACAACCAATCCTACTTGTCCCATTCTCACAAGGTCTGCAAGTTATTTTGTTTCATCAAGTAAAGCTGAGTTACGGGAAGGTGCTATCACCTCTCCCATTGCCGAATGAGAAAGTGTGAATAAAAACAAGAACTTCTTCCAGGAACATTGGCGTGTCAATGCTAATCACTGATTTGGCACTACTGAAATATCCTATACAAACAGCAGAAATTCTATTGTTTGAATAAGCAAGGCAGGACATTGTCACAAAATTGGCAGAATTACCTACTAATCCATGACTGCTATAAATAGTAATTATTCATTGAAACGGCAATACTTAAAAATCCTTAATGTTCATGTGAGTTTTCTGTGAGACATTTAGCAGTCCTAGCAGTAAGGAAGGCAGGAAAAAGCTTTACAATTACGCTTGCTGTATCGCTACACAGAATCCTAAGCTCTAGAAGATCTCACAGTTTACCCAATGTTGACATGGATTTTTTTTTTCTATTTCAAAATGTATGATATTCATTACATTTTCGTAGACTGTCTTTTGAGAGCTTTGTAATTTCTGCTCACAACTTTCTGGGTTTTTTTCCCTCCTGTTCATATGTCCACAACGATTTTCTTATGAGCTCCACCTGCAAAAGCCTTCCCAAGAAATCTGCAATCGCTGTAACTCAGAGGACCAGATCACGAAGCCTTTCCTTCAACTGCAACTCTGGAAAATACCAAAAATGAAACACTTGTGTACCAAACATTTATATGTATTGGAACTGAGCCACTACATGTGGACCTGCAAATTAGAAGGATCAAGCAAAGGATCTGTTTAAATAAACTTAAGGGTTCTACAGTTAGAAAAGACTTGTCAGATAACAGTGCCTGTAGGTAATTTTTGCAGTCATGAAGAAGTCATGGACTGTATCCATACGGCACCATTGTCAAAGTACAATCTATACAAGTCTGTGCAATTGGAATTACATGCAAGGAGAGCTACCTCTGAATTGTTTGGATTGTTTTGCACAATAATTATTAATATTAAATAAAGTCATGGAACTCATTTTTCCTTCTGTCACAATGATTTTAATCTGGCACAACTCAATTAATTGAAGTTAAGCTAGTAAAAATACAGAAAAAAAAATCTAGCATGCAGAATTGGTGTGAATGGTCCCCCCATGCTAGTAAACAGCTACGTAAACAGCTAATAATATCATGTTGTAGTTTGAAGCAGATGTCTACAGTCTCCATGACCAATAAAAGTTTAACATTTTGTTGAAATGCAGCACTTAGAACTTTCTTTATTCACCTGCAAGTCGGATTTGTTATAAAAAAAAAAAAAAAAAGCTATTACTGATGCTTCAGCTGACCTTTTAGAAAATTAGGTTGCTGCTGAAAATTGCAAGCACTCCTCTATGATTTTTAGTGTTGTACTGGATTGTTAACAGGTGTCTCCTGGTGTGACTTTGTAAATGTGCAGGTGGTATAAAATGAGATCTTAATGAACTTGGCAAGCTGCAATACATTAAAAGTAACCAAGAATGCATAGGTACACATTCATTCTAATACATACACATTTCTCTACTTGCACTTTCTGTAATGAAAAATAAATCTCCTGTTACTACTACGTCCTCAAAATTGTAATTTTTCAGACCTCAGTGTTTTATTTTCTTTTAAGTAGAGAATCTTTCCTTTGTAGAGTCATGCAAGGTTTAGTTATGAGCCATTCTATTCTATTCTATTCTATTCTATTCTATTCTATTCTATTCTATTCTATTCTATTCTATTCTATTCTATTCTGCCATCATCTTACTACTTCTTATAAAGCATTTCACCTGAGTTCATGAGTCACCTGTAGTAACTTCATCGTCATACTCACTTCAGCGATGCTTAACCATGCATCTCTCCTTGCAATGGAGAGTTTTGCAGGCCTTGCTGCATTTCAAAAATAACTCACCTAGAAGTCCTCCACTACGACTGATGTCTAAGCTGATGTCTTCCCAGTCACGGAAAGTCAGATGTTGGAAGACAGTAACTTTATTCCTTCCAAATGCCAGAGGAAAGTAGAGCCTTTGGAAACAGACCCAATACATATCTTGCCCAAATTTGTTATCTCGGTATTCCCTTTTTTTTTTTTTTTTAATTCTGTTACATCTCCATTTGCTGTAAACCCCAAGTTCTCCAGTCTTACAATATTTAATGCACCCTTTAACATACAGCACAATGCTCATGCTCCCCTCTCCCAAAAAAATATAACAAAGAAAAACACATTTCCTCCAGTTTTCTGTCTCTTCCATACTATTTTAGAAGTGGCACACTTTTTTATTCTACAATTGCAAATGAACAAGCAGCATCTGATATCTCACCTGCTTTATTTGTATCTTTAGGAGAAAAAAAAAAGGTATCTTTACAATTTATTCTTATTAATACTAATATCTGTAAGTAATTTGCACAATGCTATCTTGATTCAGTAGTGTAAGGTAATCTTGAAAGAAGTAAGTTATATTAGAAAAAGAGAGGAAAAATACTTAACGGCAGCAGTCAAGGTTTACATTCATATACGGTAAATGATTTACAATTTTGTTAAAATAAAAATGTCCATAGTTGTTGTCCTTTTTTCATACATACACATAAAAAATTTCAAGTTAGGTGTTTGAACATAGAGGTCCTCAGACAGAATACACATCGAGTAAAGACTCTCAGAGTGAGTGAAAAACATTCTAAAAGCAACAGGCTGAAATACAGGAAAAAAAAAAAAAAAAAAAAAAAAAAACTCATGAAACTTAAAAACTGCAGGACTCTTTCCTTTACTGTAATCAACTATGTTTCTTAGGAAAACTTAATAAACCTTTGTTTTTTATTTAAATAATAGCCAATCATAAAATTAATATGATCTAAAATATATGTGAAGCATTATTCTGGTGTCCCAAGTGAAATTCGGAGAAATAAAGTAATATGAAGAATCTGTTGCCAAGACCTAGACTACTCAGTCACTTCTTTCAACTTCATTTTTATTTTTATTTTTTAATTTTAGATTTTATTTTAATGACATTTAAAAATCAAAATACTGTTATTATTTATTGTTTCTAGATTCATTTGGGTGAAGGTTATTCTAAAAAAACACATAGCTTAACTTAGGAAAGTGAAATTCCTAAACATTGATTACCTATGCAAAAGATATATATATATTTAAGAAAACGTAAAAATTAAGAATTGTTTAGTAAAACAGTTCTTAAAGATATTTTCTTCTTGCAGCTGTATCTAGTATGCTTTAATTTGCTTTGGCGTTCCTGGGTATTTTACTACATAAAAGAAACTACATGCTGATATTCTCTTAAACACAGCAAATCTAATTTCTTCACACATTCATTATATACGACACTCAATATATTTCCAGCTCAAGTAATGCCTATCTTTAGTTTCTTCATAAGTCATCATCAGTCCCATCCCATCCCATTTAATTCATTAGGCATAACACCCACAGGCTTACTGAAAAGAATTTTGAAGATTCAGTATCTTTAAAGGTTGACAAAATGCATAAATGTAGATGACTCTTTGTCCCACTGCCGTCTGCTCAGAGAACTTCCAAAAAAAAAAAATCACTAGAAGATTTACATTCTGCATAAAGTATCTTTCCTTTCAGAAACTCAATGCCTTTTTCTTTAAATTTGTGCTTATGCTTAAGTAAAGGGCCTGTCTGTAAAACAATTTCCCTATATATTCACATTAACCAATCACCTTTGACTGGGCAATTGCACAAAATTCTTAGAAATGAATTTAATATAGTACATTTGGTTCCCATGAAAGCAATGCAGCATATGAAACAAGGAAGAAATGTACTACTAGTAACCTACTACCATACACTACACTGTATATCATCACTAAGCATTTGGCAGGCCTCAGTTTGAGAACCACTGCTCTGTTCAACTCTAAACAGAGATATTTATAGACTAGCATGTAATATCATAAACATCCCCTTTGGTTGGCAAAATTAAATGAAATTCCCTGTTTCACAGTAGATGAAACAGGATTGTCTTCTTTTTCATTTGTTCTTTCTTAAATTACAAGGCCAATGAGGCAAATAAAATGATTTTAAATGGATTTAGGAAAAGCTGAAAGGCTAACTTTATAGGAAGGCTATTGATTTTCAACAGGAATCTAACTATGTCACATACTAATAACCAGATTAAATGTTTTGTGTCAGACCAAGAAGGGAAGCAACTTGCTGACTTGTATTATGTACAGATTTACCCCCAACTGTAGAAAATATATATTCAGCCAAATGCTGTATCTGAGGCTTGACATACACGAGCTGTTCCCATGCACTTAGAAGGTGTCCTTGTGCATGCACAAGCTCCTCTTGCGGTTCTAATATAACCACAAAGACTTTCTGGTAATGGACATTACAGATAGCCAAAATTAGTTAAATTTTTGAATTCAGTGGAATTAGGGTCAGGATACAGAGAATGAGACAAAGATGAAGAGTTTGGGTCCTTTGGAACTCTGAATCCAAAATCTGCAAAGAAAGCATCTTAGGAAAAAATTTAGGATTCCTGTGGCCAACAGCCACTAGGAAGTCACAAATATCCTTGATATCTGATAAAACAGATCTTGTCTCATTAAGGAGTGCAGGACCTGCTGGATTCTTTATCCACCTAAAAGCAATGGAATGTATTTAATATTTCAGAATCATAAGCTACAGTCATGGTGTACCTTTGTGGAAAGGTACAGCATAAAAAACACTTTCAAGATTTCTAAACTGTTACTGGATTAAAGTCAGGGTTCCCTATGGTTTTTACTTTCAGCTATACTGGTCTGAGGTGGAATAGAGCTTGCAGAAATAGAAATCTATTGCTTTGATCACCTACAATTACAAGATAAGGCAAGTGAAGAAGCCATTTTTACGGTGATCTCCCAGAGCTCATCTTCTTTCCAAGTTCGACGATGTTTCAAATTCTTACTAAACAGCAGCTTCCTCACATCTATGTTAACTACATTATTTTGTTCAACTGATGAACTACATTAACAGAAGCAGAGGTGTTCCGCAGTGACCTTCCTAATAAATCTGACTTTTAATAAGTACCATATCGACTTAAACTGCTCTGCAGTGCTGTATATAAACCTCCTCTTATGCAAGGCAAATTTACAGGGAAAAAAAAAAAAATGAGGCTGCCACATTCAAAGGAAGATCCTAAAGGGTTAAAATGTTTGCTGCAATCTTGAACATGCACCTTGCAAAGTCAAAAGATGTGCTCATTTTCTACCTTTGCTATTAATACATGTACCTTAATTTCAGAGTACTCATTTGTGCTCTGTGGTACCACAGAAACTTGAGAATAATCACTGGGAGTAGTTTATATTGTATAATTTCCTTTAGCTTCAAATACATCTTGGGAAATAAATTACTTGACCTATGGGATTAAAATAATATTAAAATTTCACTCTCTAGTTCCATACTAAGAAAATTTGCAAGGAAATTTTTGTTAAAATTTGAATTCCTTGCTCAGTCAGAACCTGCAACCTGTTACATTTCATTGCCCTTCAAAACTAAGTCTATTAATTTAAAAATTCCCATATTTGCAATAAAGATATCTTTACTGACTTGGTATTGGAAAGATTTCTGTATTGGAAAGATTTCTATAGTGGGGATATTTAATCCCTCTTTACCACTGATCAACATGCTGTTAAAAATGTTGAATATTTTGCCCTCTGTTAATTTTTGATTAGGCAAATATCCATCCACCAGTAGAGCTCATGCATTTGGCAAGAGAAACGACTGCTTTTCTTGCCAGAGCAATTTGTTCAGGTGTTGCTGCAGTGCTTTGAAACAGCAGCCTCAGCGCTGTGCTCAGCAGGGACCATTCCCTTCCATGGGGACAGAGGCAGCAGTTTGGCACCTGGACCAAAGGTTCAGCATCTACAAGATTAATGCAAGCTGCCCCATACTCACCAGTTTAAGCTACTGCCCAACCATGGACAAGGGCTTGTACTATTTCTGTGAGCTTTCCCACAGGGATAGCGATTTTGCAGAATGGTGAGTGGCAATAACGCCTTAATCTGACTCGGTTGTTTCCGTTGAGGCTGAAAATGGAAGTGAATTGGGTGCAGTCTGTGTCATGAAACTCGTGCTCACTCTTTTCGGTTTTTATTTATCTACAAAGAGAGAAACCTGATTTAAAAAAAAAAAAAAAAAAAGAGAGAGAAATTTGTCTGTGGAGATTATACTGAACTAAGTCAAAGGCTCAAGCCAAACTTGCCTTCTGAAAAGTCCGAGGTGTACCTATTTTATATGTAATATGGACCGAACATTACCGGGAGCTGAGTCTCAGCTTTTTTCCATTTATGTTTTCCACTCAATGCTAAATAACAGTAGTAAGGAGATATGGACCTCTAACTGCCTTTTTATAGATATATTATTTTAATTAGATATGTTATTTTCATATTGACTTAGCTTAAATCAAACCAAACCAAAAAAATACACAGTTAGTCTAATACATTTGGAATTTACCGAACACATTTTACATTTTTATGACGATAAAATCTTTGCTGTAATCCTGCTGCTAAAGTCCAGTGTAGGGCCTCATTTTTTTCCTTTGTTTTATTTTTGCAGATGGAAGAGTGTATCTTTGATAGAATAACTAGGCTTTCCACATAAGCTTGGGTATCAAACGCAAACTTGTAAAAGGCTAGCGTGAATTCCTGCAATTTATCTACAGAATTCCACTGTGAAACACAGAAATGTAAATCTCACAGTAAAGCTTATTGTGCCTTTCCTAGCTTATTATTTTTTCACTCTTATTGTTATGGCCAAAGTTATCTCTGTCATAATACTCAAATCTAACGTTCTGCCTTAAGTGTATGTCAGATCAAGTTCTGGCACTTCAAAACTGTCTGAAAATAAAAAATCATTGTCTCCAAGTCTCCACTTGTTAAAATTACATGTTTAATATTAATATAAAAAGTCACTGAAGCTCAAAGACAGAGTTGGATAATAAGGGGAGGGAAAAGAAGGAAAGTTAAAAAAGAAAGTTAAAAGCAATAAAAGCAGCAACATAAGACACTGCTAAAGTGAATTGAGACAAGAGACTTGGAAGACATTAAAGGCTCTTTAAAAATTTAAATCTTTTTGAAATGTTTTGAATTTGGACATTAAAAATGACAATATCATTCTTGTTCCAAAAAACATAAGTTGAATACACACACCTATTACAGAGACAGCATCTACCACTAGAGTCAAATCTCAAAGTAAAAACTACATATTTTTTCACTCTTAGTAAATTGGAAAAAGAAAAAAATAAAGCTTTCACTTTGTTGATCGCAAGATAAGAAATCTCTTAAGACCATAATACCAGAAACATAAGACCAAAGGATAACTGACCAGAAATCATAGGAAACTACCGATTTAGACGTCAAAATAAGAGGTAGTTAACCAATCTAACACAGTCATGGCATGCCTACCAAACAGTCCAATAGAAAAGACTGGGTTCAATTTACTTGAGAAACCACTGACACTGATGAATAGCATAGGGTTTAGAACCACTTGCAATGAAATACAGAACTTTTCTGCTCCGTGCAGCTCTGTTGCAATGTATCCCAGACGAATAATGAATTGACTTTGTGGTATCTAACGCTTACAGGGCAACATGAATAACATTATCATAGCTCCAAAGTTTTAATGAAAGAAACATCAGTGCTCATAAAAACATATATAACTTGCATCTGTGCTCAAATGCCAGCATATTGGTCAACAATGTCGTAAATGTTATTCTTCTTGATGAGAAGAATCTCCAAAATCTGAAACATTTTGTGAAGTTTATAAGCAAACTGCTGCTATCCTGTCCCAAATTTTACTTGATCTATACTGAATAAATACCATAATAATAATAATAATAATAATTTTTCATTGAATCAGTACATTTAAATCTTTAAGCGAAAAAAAAAAAAGGCAAGCAAAGCCCAGACATTTTGTGTCCCAATATTGTCTGGCAGCTAGAAGTGAGAGGGAGATAAGCAGATTAAATGCTTAGCAAATAGGTACAGGCAATACTTGACTACACCTATCAAGTGCAGACAGGAGACAGTGAGTGTTAATGTGCAGCAAGAGCATCACAGAATCACTGAATCATAGAACCCGTAAGGTTGGAAGGGACCTCGAGAGACCATCTAGTCCAACCCCGCTGCAAACACAGGGTCACCTGGAGCATGTGGCACAAGAGACCGTGGTCACCACCTGACTTCTCTGAGTACTCTCTAGTTCTCTGAAGGAATTTCATCTGTTAATACAACGTCACCCTGTACATGTTCTTTACAAGAGAAACAGCTATTATTATTCTGAAGGGCATTATCAAAAGACACTGTCTATAATAGACAATTTGGTGCAGGGCTCTAAAATATGAATCCTGAATGGGAATCATCCTTTTCATCAAAATATTCAATTTGAAAACAGAAAATCTCTGCCTGCCAGAGGCATAAAATGCCCTGAGAGCTGTGAGGAAACATGACCCTTGCAGTGAGTAATCTTTAAGCATCTTGAACAGCTCTGAGAGTATGAGCCGGTTCCATTCGGCGCCCAGCGCTGACCCTCTAAATGTCAACAATTAATGGGTTAATTGGCTAATGCTTCATTTGAGGAACACTAGGGAAGTTCAAAACCCTGCATCACTTACTGTAAGGACCATGTTGGTTAACAAGTAGCTGCTTACTGACGAACAGTGTAACTCGCTCTTCCTCAGACAAGCAGAAACCAGGTTCAAGTAGCTTAGCAACCCTACATAAAGGATCAATGGCACTCTCATTGCAACACTGTCATGGATGCACTGTCATTTGCAAGACGAATCTTATTTATCTTTTCAGATAGGCAGAACTTATTCTTGGGCACAGGACGGCACATTTATTACTGCTTCTCTGTCTTTCTCCCACCTAAGTCCCTGTGTTCGGCCGGGTATTTTCATGCATATACATAGAGAAATCCTCTTCCGTTGGTAGAATTAAATCCAATTATAAAAGAAGTCTAGGGGCAAACTTTAACATGCAGGAAATAGGTAACAGAAACAGCATTATTTGTGTAGGTCTATTGCAGTCGGATTCGCAGGCGGCAAAGAAAATTTGCACAGCACCTCGTATGCTGCTAACTGTAATGTATGTCCTTGTTGCTTGGATACCTCCAGTGAATTACCAAGCAAGGGTGCGAGTCTCTTTTCTAGACAATATTAGATAAAAAATCCCAACCTATTCCTTCACAACATGTCGAAGATGCTTGTGGAGGTTTCCTGCACTGCTGCCGGCCGAACGCCACGGAGAGACGGATCTAGCCTCGAGAATTTTAAATCTTGTGGGTTGCCGTGTCATGCTATGAGCTAGATCTCATACAATTCATCACCCAAGTTGCAGAAAAACAGTGCAAGAACTCAAAATAATGAATTCTGTCATTTCCAATAGAAGTGTGAAGGGAGAATTATGAATGAACCTTTTAAAAACACATATATGGAGGGAGATTGCCCTTCTACAAAATGAGAGCAGCAGACTTCCACTTAAATGGCCCACTCCTGAAACCAAGACCTTTCTTTTTCAATTAACTGGAATAGACAATTGAGAAAGATTTGAAAATGTTGTTGGGAGCATTTCAGTTTGATAGATCTCAGCTCTGACATTACAAACAACGTTCTGACCTGTTCCTTTAGGATGTGCTGTTTTAGAAAGAAAAATTTGAAATAAAAAATATTTGATTTAATCAAATCTGTTGAAAGACAAATGTCTTTAAATATATTGATGTGTTAGAAATATATTTCCCATGCTTTCTCATTATATACTACATAATGTAGCATTCACTGGGATGATAAATTAAAAGCTAAGAATCATGTCATCTTGTTATATTATCCTGTTATATTATAACACCCCATGTTATATTATGTTGCAGTAAAATTTTTGTTACTTAACTCATTTCTGTCATAGAACATATTGCCTTATAAGTCAATTAATTTACCACAAAAATAAAACATTTTACATATTCAAAAATAGTATATACTAACAGTTGAATAATGTAATTATCTAACATCAGATGCCTCATAACAACACAATACAGCATACGCAAATCAAATTAGTTTTCAGGCTTAATATCAAAAAATGTGGATTACTTCATTCACTTTTAAATACACAAAGGGAGCAAAAGAAGAATCAATTAAATAACAGATGAAAACAAATTATTCAATATTTTACAGCTCAGAAGCAAGAAACAGAACTTTAAAATTATTGACAAGTTAGGTTGAGAGATCCCGCATTGAAAACAAAATGCTTTTATAGATAAATAGATGGATTATGTTTTCCTTGTTATTTGATGAATGTAAAAGCTTAAGTTGCTGAACTAAAACTGAAAACTTCAGAGCACTGCTTGAGCCTTAACTCAACTGTGAAATACTGTGGTTGTCATTATTGCTTTAAGAGATTTAATCCCAAATAAACAGAACAACAAAATGTTGATTTTGCTGAAATTCCCATAGTCTTGAGGCTTAGTAGAATCTCTTCAGCGTGGAGGGAACAATCATACGGTAGGGTACATACATAGGTGCATTACTAGTTTTGAAATTGTCTTTTTTTTAACTAATCACTTAAAAAAAATACTCGTTTACTATTGTTTCAGTATTGTTTCAATAATGTTTTACTCCTTGCCATTGCCAAAAAGCCAATGGAAAATAAGACGGCCCAGAATTGGTGATACTGTTGTAGTATTAGGCCGATATGCATCAGGCAGACATCAATTCACAAGTAAAGCTTGAAGCAGAAGCCATGTCCAGCACAAAGACCAAGTTTTAATATTTCTTTCATATAACTTCTTGCTAAACTCAATGAAATCAAATGGGATATGATCCCAAAATTCTAGTTTGGCCAACTAGATCATCTTCTAGGGAATGGGAATGACAGAGATGGGTTTCTACTCGAATGCCTTAAAAAAGGAGGCAATATCTCAGAACAATCAATACGCAGAAAATAGCAATCAGCATCAGAGCTGTCCTAATTTATACTTGACCATTCAAGAACTCACATACTATATACTATATAATATTGCCGGGCCACAGCAACACCTCTGTGATGTTTCAGTGCCAACCAAAGCTTTCCCTGATATATTGCTGTTTTTAATAACCATCTTGGAATAACCATCTTAGACCTCTGGACCATCTGGATTGTGCTACTGAGCACAAGACTTGGCCTAAGATGTTCCTCTAGTTATGCAAGATAATTCAGAAGGAAAGTTCTGGTTTATATGAAGGAATTAGTTCTGGCAATCTTATTCCAAATGTGTGAGCTGCTAAAACGAATCCTGGTTTTGTCCTAATTTTTTTTTTAAGTGTTATTTATTTTGTCCTTCTCAAAGCTTCAGAGATACTCAAAAACGATGAAGTATGAACTGAGTTAGAATAGAGCATTTTAAGCATTTTTATATTTCTACTTATCATATGACTAGAAAAAAAAGAGACAGATAAAGAATGAAATGACTAATCCAGCATCCATAAGTCAAAAGACCTACTACTCTTACGGAACAGCAAGAATTATATATCACATTGGAGTTTTCTCAGGTACGTAAGTGACTCAAGGGTTTAGAAAGCTGCATAGCATAATGAGCCCTTCACTAAGAGAGCTTTAAAAAAGGCAGCAGCAGTAACAATAGTGATGCCACTTTAAAGTACTCTATTGCTTCTTAATATGGATCAGAAATCACAATAAGCCCAAGTATGTGCAACATTATACAAAAAGAACGGCCTACCAAAAGGAAAGTTCAATTTAACATAACCATGTTTTACTATGTGGTACCATTTGTGTATTTGCTATATGTATCTGTCTTAAAATCCCGTTACCATTGCAATCTACTGTCTCTTCCAGAATATGTCTCCCATGTCAGTGTACAGGCATAGACAAGGGCTGAACTATTTCCTCAAGTAAGTCAGCTTTTGTCAAAGTTATAAAGGAATGCCATAAATTGAGCACCTGTAACAAGGCAAAAGCAGCACAGCACTGTTGGATCCATGTACAGAATTCACCCCAGACTTGCTTGGTCCGTTTAATTATTTTGCTTATTTGTTTTGTTTTTGGTTGTCCCCACCCATTGGCCCAAGGGAAATATTCCAGGATTCCCTAGCAAGACGTCTAGCAAAGGCCATGTGCTATTGCTAGGCACAGCCCTACAGTAATAAATCCACCTGCGGCACAAGTAAATGTGAGGATAGTGGCCCTGAGAAATAAACAGGGGAGGCACAAGAAATCTTTTAATAAATAAACCTTCCTAAACCGATGTAAGCCTGGGGCTTCACCTGCTGCGCTGTCCCAAATCCCTGCACAGCTCCAGGGAGCAGCACAACGTGGTCGGCAGGAGGGAGGCCGCTGTCTGGGGGTGCAAAAGTGCAACAGGTAGGTTGGGCTTTGCCGCTTTCCTGCAGGGCGCCTCGGCCCACGGCCGGAGCCGGCCCACGAACACACCCACCCGCGACCAGCACGAGGCACTCACAACACAGACATGTGACCACTCCTGTATAAATATGTATGTGTATATATATACTAAAGTGCATATAAATGTACTAAAACGCACATATATATATAAATATGTATTTAAGCACGCAGGTATGTAGATATATATGTCTATCTGTACGAACAGAGAATACCCCTCGCGCAGCGCCCGCCGCCCGCTCTCACGCCGCCCGGAGCTCGGCTCGGGGGCGGTGCGCGGCGCTGCGCGGGGCTGCTCTGGGAGCCGGCCCGAGGGCCACTTACCGGCGGGGCAGCGCCGTCCCTCGGCCTCGCTCCGCAGCTCAGGGCATCCCCCGCGCCCGCCGCCGGCCTCGCCCGCGCCCGCCCGGCTCCCCGCGGCCGTCCCGGCGCCGCGCGGCGTGTCCGGTGCCGCCGGCACCGTCTTCACCATATGCTGCAGCGGCGAGGAGGAAGAGAGCGAGCGAGCGAGCGTGCGAGCGTGTGTGTGTTGGGGGGGGGGAATTAACTTTGCTCAATGGCGACAGGGCAGCAGCCTGGGCCCAAGCATCGGATCGATTTACTAAACAAACTGAAACGTGGGTGGGGATGTTAAACAGTAACCAGCGGCCTCAATGAAAACTGAAAGCGCCTCTCGGCAGCGCCTTGCCCTGCGCGCACCCCGAGCGACGGGCGGCCCCGGCGCGGCCCGGCCCGCGCGGCTCCGGCCCCGCCGCGCTCGGGGCCCCGCAGCTCTCCCGCGCCACCGCTTCAGGGGCCGCTGAGAGCCCACGCGCTCCCCGTCGCGCTTCGTTCCACGGGAGCTGCCCTCGATATCCCTATCACCGGGGATATAAAAACACCCGTTCTCCCCTGCGCGCGTCTGGTTTATGTCCTGAACCTGCACCAAGCCCCAGGACCCATGAGAAGCGGGCGGTTCCTGCCACAGCAGGCGCTTTGTCGACCCGTTACCGTTGGAAAAGTCGTGACACAAGGAAGTGTTTATGAAATAATAATGACACGGCCCGTTCACAGTCCCGAAACAATAACTGACGCCCCAACGATGATATCATCGGCTCACACCCATGCAGGCATCAGGAAGGAAAGCAGTAATTCGAGGCAGGGAAGGCGGTGTCTTGTCCCTCCAAGGACCGTCCGGGGGGGCCTCCGACGGAAAAGGGCACAAGTTCCCACGCAGGAAAGAGGGGAGCCTCGGTGGAAAGGGACCTGCTGGGATCCCTTGGTGTGTTTATATGCCGGACTCCTATGGCAGTCGACACGTGGCCATGATTTAATGACACTCTCACTGTAGAAAGGCCATGCAGGTTGTACACGGGGGGGAAAAAAAAAAAAAAAAAARAAAAAAAAAAGACTGAAAATGTATGTACAAACGTATGAAAAATTTCCCTTTCCTCTAGCCTGCGAAAGTGGTCACAGATTGATTGGTTCCCCCAGGAAGGAGAGGAGCAAGTTTTCACGACTTTCTTACCTATGGTACCTTGCTGTGCTATTACTTCCCGTGAAAATGGCCAATCCTTCATTGCCAGGGTTCGCACATGGGAATTCTGGGTCGCAATTCCAGGGGCTTTCGGTCGTCATTTGGAGAGAACGGGGAGGATTTTGCATGGCGATACTTCCCCCCTCTCCCCCACATTAGGAAACATTAGTCACGGGTGGAAACAACTGCCCGGTTATCCACCGGGACGGTGTGAACACACCAAAGGTCTCCCCGTGCTGTTTCAAAGGTGTTTTGGAAAGGTCAATAAAAGTCATCTAGGAAGCGTGGTTTCTGACGAGTTTTTGCCCATCTCCTGCCGCAGATAAAATACTGCAGGCAAGGGCAGTAGTGACAGTGAAATAAACGTTACTGCTGCTGGCTACAGCGCGCCTCGGAGCAATCGGCAGGAGCAAACAGCCGATTTAAAAAGTGACTGTCGCTTACATGAGGGGCGCTTTTTTTCTTCATTCCATTTTTTTTCTCCTCTTACAATCTTACATAAGATCATACGAGTACGGGGGGTTAGCAGTTTTCTTAAATGAATAAAGAGGAATGGTCATATTTTTGCCGTCTTAATTGGAATTAAATTAACATACTAAAGCCGTGTGGTCACCTGTAGCAGCCCTATGTCCACACTAACGTAGGGATCGTGGAAACAGATGCGTGCAGATTTAATAGTGGGGCTCGGGCGGTTTTGATTCAAGTCACTTCAGAGTGAGGTGTTATTATTATTCTTTCTGCGGGAAAGGTCCTGCTTTGTACCCAAAGCAAATAGCTTGCAGAATAGTAAATGGAATTTCTTTGCTGTGCGGGGAATATTCGCGCTTATTTCTCATCACATAAGGCCACGTTTGATTTAACCTTAATGTAACTACTGGTTTTCATTTCGGATTCGGCGTTTCCTTAAGTGGTTTTTATGAAGTGGTTGCCTCTTTTAGTTACCAGCCGCGTTTTTGAGGAAGAGTGGGGGGGGCGACATGGAGCCAGCCCCCTGACGGTCAACTCGCGGACGGCGCTACGTCCGAAGCAGCGTTTTCACGTGTCACCTCCACGAGGAAATCGTGCGACCGCCAAAAGAGCCGCACGAAGAAGCCGTCGGGACCCTGCCCGCTTCCCACCAGGACGGGAGCTGCTGCCGCCAGCAGCCCTGTCCACCCCCAGCACCCCCTTGTGCGTTTTGGGAGGGAACACCTGGGCACGGGGGTAGCAGCGGGGACCTTCTGCCCGGGAGCCCTTCGGGGCCGTCAGGGCAGGCGGCGACCCGTTTGGTGCCTCTTTTCTGCTCCCTCAACCAGGCTGCGCGAGGCTCCGCGCTCGGGAAGGGGAGCGAATCCGCGCAGCCTCCGGCGGGGCACGTAACGAGCAGCTCCAGGGGCTGCGCTCACTCCAAAGGAAAGCCCCGACAGCCTCGTTCAGGTTCCGTTTCGGAGAAGTCTCCCTGCAAGGCACTGCTGCATGTCGCCCTGTCCCGGCCCCCTCGGAGAAGCAGCCTGCGCCGCCTCGGAGGTGACAACCCTTCCCCGACCTGCGACTAGCAGAGGCGTTTATTGTTTTATTATTTTATATATTATATCTATATATATTTTTCCCTGGCCAGGAACCAAGCAGTTAATTTGCAGAGAAAACAGGGTCTGCTTACGGGGCTTGCTGTGCAGCTGGTGGGGCAAGGCAGGGGGTGCGGGCAGCTGCGGGGGTCGCCGGCTCCCCCCGGGGCAGCCCCCCCTGCCTCCCCTCGCTTCATTGCAGTATCATTAACCTCTGGGTGAAGCAACTGTTTATGTGCCCGCTTCGCCGGGGTGCTTTTTCTTCCCACCCCCACCTCCCCGTTACTGCTCCTTGCCTTGTAAATCATTCATGGGGATCTGGGCGCTACCTCTCTCTTCGCAGGAGCTTCCCTTGGAAAACTTTCCTATCTTCAAGCAAGAGACTTCTTCTTTGTTAACGAGTATAATTGATCAAGGACCCCGGCGTGCCCTCAAACACCGGCTAAACGAGTGCCAGGAGCTGCGCTCCCTTGGGGTCACGGGGCGCTCCTGGCGTTAAAGGCGCAATACAGGAAACGGCTGGGACCAAACCGGTTTAAAGAAACAGCTAGTTTTATGTGGTTACCTGAAACTATAAATGGGAAATTTTACAGGTTCTTTTTTCAGCGTTCAAGTAAAACTCTGCAGAACCTTTTTTTTTTTTTTTTTTTTTTTTTCTTGATCAGAGAACACCTGGCTTTCTGGTGCTAACTAACGTCCCTGTGTTTTCTTGTCTCAAAAAAACACACAGAGAGAAAGTGCATTGTTCAAAAGAAAAAGAAAAGCTGTAAACCTCTTAAAACTCTGAATCGTAAGATTACGCCGGCACCACGCGGCTATGAACTGATTTCAAGGGCTTCATTAGAGACTCTGTTTTCTTTAAAGGTTCCCTGGCTAAACTATTAATTGCCAGGGTTCCATGAAAGATTTGCAGACTTTACAATCATTTATGATCCGTGCAATAAAAACGCGGAGATATGAGCAGACTAGTTCAAGGTGTAATGCAAAGATGTATTAGGTGCCCTTGGCAACTATCTGTGGGTGCTGTTTGTATTCTCCGAACACGCCCTTCGCTGCAATGAACATTTCTGCAAACCGCGGGCTGGGTTGTTCATTTCCAGAGCTCTGAAGGCTCACACAAAAGAGCTATAGATTCCAGGCAGGGGAATCAAATGATTGGAAACTCATTCTAGTCCCCCGAAGAGTTCAAATGCAAGTGAGATAATTACCCTTGACGAAAAGTAAACTTAGAGGGAAAATAGATGCCTTACCCCCCCCTCCGCCCCCACCTTGTAAATTAAAAGCCGGCCAGAGAGCAGATTTGAGTATTGAAGCCTCTAATGCTCTGCTGACCCCCATCAAGGCGCAGATTACGTTATTGTGCTCCGCAGCAGAGGGCGAAGGGAAACCCCCCGGTCCCGAAGAAAGGCTCCGCAAAGGATATGGCGAGTCCTCCAGTGATACTGTATTTAAGAGCCCCGCGAGCGGGCACCCCGGGCATTTTAAAGATTATCCCCCTAAAGATCTTTGAAGATTTTGCTAATGACTGCGGATTACACGAGTTTGCGGCGAGAGCGGAGAAATAAAACCCCGCCTCGTGGCGCTTTCCCATGGCAATTTTCTGCAGCCCTTTCAAGATGCCCGGCAGGCCCCCGCCTCCTCATTAGCAGAAGGGAAAGAGGAGGCTCCTGCCGCCCCGATATCCCTCGATATCCCGGGATGCGGGGGTGGGGGGACGTCGGCGAGATGCGCTGCGCGGGGGGATGCGCGCACGGGGAGCGCGGGTCGCGCCGCCTGTGCGAGACCCGGCCGCGCCACCTAGCGGCACCGCGGGGCTCCGCAGGGCTCCGCGCCGCTCCGCGGGCGGAGGAAGCCCCCGCGGGCCGGGGCCCCGCCGCGCGCCTGGGCGCGGGGCAACCTCCAGCGGGAGCCCCCAGGCAGCCGCTGGTAACGCTGCGGGAAAGCGAGGGAAAAACAAAACGAAATAAAATAAAATAAAATAAAATAAAATAAAATAAAATAAAATAAAATAAAATAAAATAAAATAAAATAAAATAAAATAAAATATAAAACCAATCTGAGGTCACGCTATTGCATTCCTGGTACTATAGGGAAGAAAAAAAAAAGGAAATCACCACCACCTACATGCTTCCTTTGCCTTTCTCCCTCCCAACCTGACCCTTTCAACCTACAGTTATTCATCTTTTAGATAGATTACTAAAGGGAGTATAAGATCTAGGGTGGCAGTCGTGTTTTGTTCCACCTGAGCTATAGCAGTGATCCTGGCAATTCCTTCCCAGACAGGAAAAGCACATCCTCTGATCATGCAAATAAAAGGTGGGGAGAGAAAAGATGAGGGGGGGACCATATTATGATCTGTACACTATCATGCTGATTGTAATTGTTTGTTTTGTTTTGTTTTTAATTAAAATCCAGGCCAAAGCAGGATTGAGAAATCAGATGTGCAAATGTAGTTACTCTTAGGATGAGAGTGAGTACAGTGAAAAGCATTCCCCTAAAGAAGAGAGTAACTGTGCATTTGGACATACTGTTTTGATCTTGTTTCTTAATCCAGGGTGTGTTCATGCTAATCATGATTAATTTCCACCCAAAATGTAGTCAACAAATGAACAAAACATGAACAAAAGATACAATGAAAAAATATTTAATGGTTATTTCAAACATGCCAACATATTACATCTAAAAACATTGCCCATGCCCAATTAGCTTTCCAAGGATTAGCTGCTTGATGTGCACTTGAGAAGTTCTATCCCTATTTGGTGCCTTTGATCTCATTTTGAATACTTCAGGCTTATCCACAAAAAGAAATGATCAAAAAGGTATGTATGAATGACTTAGTTTCAACATGGATAAATATCTGTCAGTCTGTATGCCCTGTCCAATATTGGCTACCCTGAAATGATTCATACTGAAGTGGATAATTCTATGTTTGAATAGGCAGTGGTTGCCTTAGACTGTCTACCAGGTAAAACAGGTCTTGGGAAATACCTTAGAAACTCTAACAGAGAAATGGGATTGCAACAGCGCCAGTGATGAAAATACAGCTAAGCTGAAACAGGTGAGAATATAGATGAAGAGGATAAGTATAAATCACTGCTATTCCATTAGGAAAGATTTGATCCACAATGTAGACTCAACGTAAGAGAATTATCTTAAGCTAATGAGTGATTATAAATCACACTCTGTATATATGGATCCACAGAATCTATGTGTTGATACTACCAATGTAGACATGATAAAAGAAAATTATCTTTTGTTGGGAACTGAGAATAATTTAATCTCAGTGAAATAAATATTTTCTTCATCAATGCTTTTAGTAGGGGTCCACAGAAGAGAAGTAGCATCCCATGAGTGTAATAAAACTTTAAACAAATTCCCTTTTGAGGGGTTAGAAAAGATAGTTAAAGCTAGTTGTTCTATCGGGGCCGTTTTTACTCTTGTATAGATACAGAAAAGATGAACCAAGTTCTACTTTGACTAAACATTAAACTTTACCAGCTGTTTTTATAGCAACCCAGAATGCATTGTGCTCGGCATTGGATTTACAGAGCAAGCTTTGGAACCTATTTTGGAGGATAATTTACTTAAAGGAATGCTCTTCAGCTCATTCCATTTGTAGAACCTTTCCTCTTTTTCTTCCTCCGCCAATGAAAATGCAGTCTCATAAATAAAAGCAATATTCTTGCTTTTATTTACCTTTCACAGTTACCCTTCAAGGACCCCTTACTGCACATATACCCCAAGGATTTACAGATTGCCAGATGAAAACTGCTGGTTTAGGAAAACATAAACTGATTTCTCACGGCAGCTGTGCTTTCAGTGAGCTGGGTGCACTGAAACCGCTTCAGCACTGTCTACTCAAAAGCACGTGGTTCAGCTCTCCAGCTCAGAATAAGGCCTGATTGTGGGCAGCAGCAGCTGGACCTGGTGACAAATGTTTATCAACAGTTAGTAAGGGGATGAGTCAAAAATAGTGACCTTCTCTCCTTTTCCAAACTTGGCGTTTCCCACCATATATGCTTGAAAGCTGCCAAATTTCTGATATCTACGAGCAATCATTCCTGGTATAACTATGTCAAAATGGTCTAATTTAAATTTAAAATGTTAGCTTGTTTGTACATTAATCAGTTCATTTTAATGTAGTGGAATATGCATACAGTTCTGACAGCAGGTTAAGGGTGAATATAATCTTCAAAATATACATTAAAAGGGGACAGGCCGCTTGCTACAGAGGGAGGGTACTTATATGCAAGGGCAACTGCAAAGTTTAAAAATTTGGAGATGAAACTTCAATAATCTGGGGAGTACTTCTCTTTGTCTTTCATTTCTGAAGACACCTAATGCAAAAAGGATGCGCTCGTTCTGTATATATCTTGGACATATTCATATAATTATCAAGATATTTAGAACCCAATTCTGAGATTCCCAATGCTCTGTACGAGGCCCAGCACGATTCAGAGTACTTGTCCAGGTTCTATAATGCTCATATTTCTATTAACAATATAAATTAATTTTAATTTCTAAGCTAATGCAAACGTGGAAACAAGAATGGCATTTTAGCAAACTTCCACATTGACATGTAGCACAGTTACAGAACCAAAACTCAGTATTTGTACTCCCAGTAGGATCCTAATAAGAATACAATCTCTTTAGCCTAACACCTAATTTTAGCATAGACATTTTATGTTATTGATGATGAACCATAGGTTCATCTATTTAAATATTTTACATTAAAATGTTAATAAAATACTGTAAAAGTCAACATCACTTAAGACTGATAATAGGAAGATATGTTTGTGTATTAAGTAATTTGTAGAGGACAGTCACTGAAAACAAGGGGATATGTCAAGGTCACTATAAAAAATACCCACACTACACAAATCATATCACGCTATATAAATTGACACTTGTTAGTTTGCAGTGTATCTTTCTCATACTGATTTGTAGAAACAAGTGTCTTGTTTTGAGCGATGGGAAAGATTGATTCCTATATTTTGCCAGCCTGACAGCAGGATATTCTAGTAAAGTACTAGAATAAGTACTAAGAATAAGTATTCTAGTAAAGTACTAGTTTATTATAAAATGAATTTTGAGTGTCCACATTTTTGGGAGGCAAAGAAAAAATACCACCTTATCAGTTGAGATGGTATGTTGGTCAGAAGAAATGGAGATGCATCAAAAATGGCTTTAGGGGCTCATTGGTGTGCTACTGTAGTACAGATAACGCAAAACCAAAGAGGATTGCTGGAAAAGAGCAGCTTGAAAGCACTGGGGAGCAGCTGCTGCTTCTTTTTATGTGTTATTATCCTCACAAAACAGTTGATTTGACTTTAAGGGATGATCGACATTTATACATTTATATTTTCTTTTTTTTCTTTGGAGTCTCCTGTGGCAGAGCTTATGGGTTACTATTGAGAGAATGCTTTTGGACACCACTTTCTATGCGGAATATGCCCTTTAAGTGGTAAAGATGTGAGAGGTTAAAAGGGGGAGTGTGGCTTAGTGTTTATGGACAGAATCTTTTGAGATTACATAGTTGAGACCCCTACTTTCTCAACAGACCTAAACATAGTTTCTCCATGTTCCAGTTCCTGATTTATACGCCTGTTGTCACTACCAGGTATGTTCCTTGTGCTGGGAGAAATAGAAGTACCTAGGAGAGAGCTAGATACATGAAATAAAGAAGGCAGGCTCCATGCTCCCTAGAGACAAAGCTGTATGCCCCACAGCTCTGGTATGAGAATTGAGATAAGAATAGAGAATGGACAGGTAAATAGACCTAAGATTTTTTTTTCAGGTGCTTAATATGCACTGCAAATGTGCACTGGAGTGTTCTTTTTTTTCAGGATCTGTGTTGCATCTGGGCATTTGTAAATCAGATTATCTTCTGTTGTCTTGTTCAAGCCCCAGAGATGGAGAGGTGTACTGTGAAGGACCTTTCAGAGCTGCTTACCTACTGAGGCATCATTTCTTGATGTCCCACATCATAGAGTACTATATGAAACTGGAAAGGAGATTCATAAGCATGTAATTTTTAAACCATTCATTTGACTGAAATAAACTACAGGTGTAGTTCAGCAGAACCTGCATGAACTGAGGTTTCTTGAAAAGTACCACTTTCAAAAAGTGCCCTGTCCTGGCTTATGAATGAACAAGAGATCAATCTGAGCTACTAGACTTGATTAGACTGGCAAAAGATGTGAAGAATAGCAGTTTACACAAGTCAGTAGGAGTCATAGAGTACAAACAGGTAAAATTATACCAATTCACTTACCAATGCATGCTTCATCTGTTACTGAAATTACTTTTTTTTTGACACATGGATATATCTAAACCAAACTGAATTCATGTGGTCTTCTTGTGGGTCTTTACTACAGCATTTAGGACAGTGACAGAGGCAGAACATTTCTATAAGCTACTGGAAAAGTTGATGCATTTAGTAAATTAATTCTCTTTCCCTGCTTTCATTTCAACCTCCCTTAACGATAGCATTAAGGCCTCAGGGAAAGCAACTTAAAAAAATATGTATATATTTTTCTTAATTTCATTCCTTTATATGCAGCTTCTAATAATTCAACTTTTCCACACTCTAAAGTAGTTTCTGCAACTGTAGTTCATGATGGAGTGTGTATAAAGTAAACTCCATTTTATTTCCCTGTAAATGTCAGGAGATTATAAATCAATAAAAGAGTGGTAACTGTGCAATTAACTTATTTCACCTCTGTACCTTCACATTAGCATCACTGAGAATGGTATTACCCTTTCAATGACCTCAGTAAAAGCAATAACATCCTTTTCTGCCAAAGTTAATTTTTTTAAGTGAACCTAATGCTCCTGAAAGGTGATAGATTGACAGTCCTGGAAAGTGAAGTTCTCCCTCTGGTCACTGACTAGGTACTGAAGGGTAGGGTGTAATTTCGCAAATTATGTAGTGATCCAACCCTGTCCCAGAAAGATAACAATGAAGTCTGGTAACTCCTCTTTTGCCAATTTTATTGAGGCATCACAACTTAGATGTCAGTCGTCAGGGTAGTATTCTGCTGTAGTTATTGTCCATTAGCAAGAGCAAGCTGAGCTGGATTTCCAAGTCATTTTAAATAGAATACCACAAATTACTGTAGTCAATATTGATAGAAATTAGATGTCAGTCACAGACCACCAATGCCCTAAACAGTTTCATTACAAAGTGGTATCTAATGGTTCAAAAGATAGCAGGAAATCCCTGAAACAATCAGGAAGGTAAATTCAGTAATAAACTGCTTTTAAATTGATAGTAAAATCTTGAAAACTGTACAACTGCTGTGGACAATTGAGAGATTTAACTAAATTATAAAGCAGAACAGAATTTCATAAACTAAATCATTAAATGCTATTGAAAATATATTTTCATCTGTGAATGTTGCACTATGGTACACTCTGGTCTTGTCACTTCCTTTTCTGTAAGGAAAATTTGCTTAAACTTCTTTATCATGGAGTTGTACAGTGCACAGAGAAATATAGAGAGTTCTGATTGCTGTTCTGATACAGCAGCAATAAGGGAGTCAGGTATGAAGCTGAGATAAGATAATGCCAGAATCCATCCTTTAATTGTTAAAGGGCTTTTCCTTCCTCAGTTATGACTGCAGAGAAATGTTAGAGGATCAGTTACTTAAAATAACACCTGTCTCTGTAATGACTGAGTATATGCATACTTCTGTGTTTCTATGTGAGCGTGGAACTGTTCTTGAAGTCCAGAGGAAGGAAGAGGATGTGAGAACCGTAACCGCATCTTCAGCAGTGATCCAGTTAACCAAGGACTTGCTTGGGCGAGAACTTGCCTTGCCTCACAGGACACACACTCTAGTGCAGCAATGACATGCTCAAAGTGTCACCCCAGACCATCATTCGCACTGTTCCACTTGCAGTGTGCGTGTAAGGATCTCCAGGAATTTGCATTTGGTGGATGCATGAAATTATGTTATCAGCACCAAAGCAATTTGGAATTTAGAAATCTGTTTTGCATTGCCTATTGGGTGTAAAACCCCTGGATCACATGTAGGACAGCAACTATCTTGAGCTTGACTTCTGGTAAGCACGTGAGATGGACATATGGCCCTAGAATCATTGCAGCCTGTCCAGATCAAACCCTTCTTTTGTCATCCAGTAGTCAGTGAGGCAAGTATATCCAGCAAAAGGCTTTTTCTCTTCTTGTAATATTGGATAAAGAGTTTTGCCATAAACATTATCCTCTGCTTTTCCTGGGAAAGCAAGAATTCTGTCTCTGATTTCAATCTTTTCTTAAAATGAGAAAAACTGCTACAGTTTTTAACAGAAACAAGGTTAGGCCGTTGAAGTATATTCAAATTCAGTCTAATAGACCTCGAGAAGACTCTTCTCTGTTTCTGGATTTTAGTGGAAAGGAAAACTTTATATAGAGAGTTTGGGCTAGAAAAGAATTACACTGTTTTCTGTGTTTTCTGCAACACCTCATATCTAGGCACTGAAGTGACAAGAGCTACAGGTTGTGCTGGACATATTAGACAGTCAGATGTGCCTGTAGTCTTCCCATAATATTCATATAACTCCTACAGTTTCCTTTGTGTATTGTTATTTGCAGTTCTCATAGGACTGCATCTGGTCTTTTGAAATGTGGCAGAAGATAAATATTTGGATGATAGATGATGAGATTTTTTTTCAGACTCTTTCAGGAATCTAACCACATCTTTCACTAAGTCTGTTGGAAAATCTAGGTCTAACTCCTGATTTTTTTGTTTGTTTGTTTGTTTGTTTTTTAGATTTCTGCTATAACGTAGTGTACTATCCACTCTTTTTTAGCAAATCCAGTTATCTAAATTCCTTAATGCACCACATTACAGCAACATTTTTCCTGTGGAATGCCTCTGAGTTGTCCTCAAGACATTTGCATATGTGACTCCTCTTCCTGTACTTAAATCCAGCCACTCCTCAGCGTGCCATCTCATTAACTGTATACTAAAAGAAAGGAGAACACTATGACCTGTGTATATGTAGTACTTAGTGAGAACCTAGGGAATTATTTAATGAGATAGATCGCCTCAGATATTTCTTCAACATTCTTGAATAGTCCATGAGATCCCGTATGCCTGTAGAGATTGCTAAAGGGCTCAGGTGGTCCCTCATTAGCTATAATGTCATTTAATTTCTTCCATCTTTGTGCTGGAAGTGCCTTCAAAAAAAGCTTGATGGCACAATTTGTTGTTGCTATAGTTAACAAACAAGGCAGAAGCAGGACAAGAAAGAACCAAGATGTATGGGTGCAGAATAGATTTGTGTCAGTGGTACATCTCACTAGGCTTATGGTTTATGAAAAGCATCAAGATAGTGACCTCAGCTGTCATTGTGAATGCCCCCTGTGGGGATAGAGGTAGTGTTAATTAAAACTCACTGTGCACAAAAGGGCTATTTCTAATTAATAAAAACTAATGAGATGTTTAGTTGTGCTTCTTGCATCTTCAGATGTATTAAAAATTGCTTTCATGACAGATTTCCCTTTCCAGGAAAAGCTGTTGATTATCCTGAAAAATTTTGGTCATTTTCTTTGCTTCTGCATGGAAGCAAGTAGTGACCAGCAGAGTACACTGAAATAGAAAATGTGTAGGAGTCCGCAAAAAGGGTTCAGCCTGAGTTTTTGGGTCATCTTGTCAGGAAGCATCCTGACAACAAGAAAATGGGTTCTCCTTTCTTTTGAGTCCATCTTTGGTAATGGGCTGGAGGACCTCTGTAGGTTGCTTCCAACCTAAGTTATACCATAAATCCATGATCACTTCTACAACTGAAGAATGAAGAATAAGTAATATTGTAGATATATATTAACACTAATCAAAGTCATAAGAAAAGTAATGCTGCCAAAGTCAATGGCAAAATTCCTCTTGCCTTCAAAGGAAACAAAACTGCTTTTGTGTTTGGCAGGATGTGAATTGATTGCATTGAATATTTTTATAGAATGTACAGGCAAACACTATAATACAATTGTAACCATTATTTATCACAACTCCACCCTGAAATGTGCTGACAGCCATAAGCGCTCTCTGACTTACAGGTCTTCTGCAAATACTTGCTCTAGTTGACCTCCAAGTAATATTGAACCAGCTGATCTGTCTTTATCTTGCATGCTATCAGTTTAAATCTGTTCCTAAAACAAGACCAGACTTGAGGTTTACAGCATTTGGAGGGACCTGGCATCTGCGTGTGGCAGAAAGCTGCAGGGCTGCCCTGGACAGCTCTCCTTCAGAGCAGGGTGGGTGTAGCATCGGTCCCAGAGAGCCTTTGCATGTGAAGAGACAGTAAATCTTTATTTGGCCTCAAATAATAACCTGGAGCACTGGCATGAGAAGTGGCATTACTTACATAGCCAACCAAATGCAGTTTGACACCCATCCACCATTCAACACCTGAAATTCAGGGTTTTCACTTAAACCCTGAAACAACCTTGGAAAATCCTGGCTGTGTGCAGCAGTCTCTCTGCTTCACATTGAGGTATGTTGTGAAAAGTCTGTAGACAGAAGGACATAGTTAATAGAAATAACTTAAGCTATGAGATAAGCCAATTTAATATGTTTTTCATGTTTCAGTCAGAATTTTAGATCCTAGATTTGCAGAAAGAGTATGTGTGATGAAAGTGCTTCTTAGCGTTGAAGGAGATGTATGAAGTCATTGACAAATGGGGAATAATCTGATCAGTTGCATTTCTCACAGTAAACACTAGATGGCCATGTGGGCTTTTTCTTCTTAGAATGTTTTAAATCTAATTATGAAAAAAAGCTTGTAGGGTTCTTGATGACCATAAATAATATAATGCGATGTAATTTCTCTAGAAAATTTAGCACATGTTAGACTGATTTCAACAGGACCCGAATTACATATTTTTTATTGTGCTTGATAACCATTTACTGTTATTTCCCACATGAGATGTAGTAAAAAGCAATTTTAGCCAATATCTTATGATGTAGAAAAGAAAACTGTCTGACAGCGGTACAAAAGTAAACCTTTGAGGTACTTCCTGGTGTTGTAATATAGCTTATTTTGATGAAGCAAGACTGCTTCATCGTATATATGTTCATATATTGTTAATCTCTATTTTAAGATGAAGTTCATAGCTATCATTCTGTAGGAAGATCTGAATACTGTGGATGTGTTGCAGTCCCAAAGTGTAGATATTTTTCATAATAAAAGTTATATTAAACAAAAGAGCTTCACATCTTCACACATTGCTCCACATAGAAAGGTAGCTCTCTTTTTTTTTTGAAATTTTTTTTTGGCTTTTTTTGTTTTTGGGAAGCTATACCGTCTTAAGATTTATTTGTAAAACATGAATCAACAAAAATAACTGGATGGAAGATATCCTCCTTTCAATTCTATAGAAGTGTTAAAGTCTTCTGTCTTTGAAAAAGCAATATTGTTCCAAAAATCCTATCAACAAAATGGAACATTAGTCCTTGTGTTTTCAACTTTTTAACAGCGCTTTGGACTTTCATGGATTAAAAAGAATTCTTCTTACAGTTTTGGAGTTTTTTTTACTATGTTTCAAGAGCTGTATTAGAAAGCAAGGATATTTACATCATCTGCTTTTGGTTAATTCTAGAGTAAGAAGGAATCTCTATGAGAATGGAAGTTCTATTACCTAAAAAAATCTTAGCATTTAAGTTCAGAAATAATCACACATTTGTTAATATAAATGCATAAAATCATAAATAATATGTATCTATGTAATTCATGATCAGTGTGCTCTTTCTGCCTGACAAATGGTGTTCAAAGAGGGAACAAGATGCTATGTATTCTCAGAAAAGCTGCACCAGACTTTGGGAGGGCTTGACAAATTTCTTTTCGTTGCCCACATCACTCAGTGTACATTCCAGAGTTGTTTAATAGTGTTAATGTTAGTCTGAAGCTCTCTTCAAAAAGTTATGTCCACCTATGCAGAAGATGTGTACACCTTCTGTGAATTATTTGGCTGCAAATGAGTTTAGTCTTATATTGCTGAGGTATGGTAAATCCTGGCAGTACTCATGTGGGATTAAAAATGTATTTCTCACTGCTTTTCTTAGGATACTACTGGCTACCTATACTAAATACCATTGAGATGTGAGATCGTTATGTCCTGCCCAAAGATTTGAGGCATATATTTGAAGCAGTTTTCTAGATTTTAGGCAGACGGCTCATTCTTCGTTTATGTTAGCCTCGAGTGGCAGATCTTTATGGACCATAAATTTCTGGCACTCCTATAGCACAGCTGCTTTACGTTTGATATTTGGAATGCAGAATGTTCAATAGTATTGAAAGCCAAGGAATTGGATTTGAGTTTAATGCACTGCTTATTGCTCTCAAAGAGCTATTTATTTGAGGGAAGATCAACTATGTATGAAGATTGTTATAACAAACATATGAGCAAACCTCTGCTGCAGATAGGCCCAATCCTCACTTTAAAATCCTGAGGGCATATATATTACTAGCCCAAGTTGTTCTATTGCCTTCTAATATTTACTTGAGCTTTTGTCTTTTGCTTGGTGTTTCAAAATGATTTTGAGAGTCACTTCCATGCGGATTCCAAAGTACTTCCTCTAGCTACCCTGACCCACTCTGAACACAGTGCTCTGAGCAGGGTGCTGGCCTAGATGGACCAGACCTCCGGAGTGAGGTCTTACGATTGTATTATCCTACGATTCTGCAGTGTAGTTACTGTTCTGAACAAACCTCTTGAGCCGTTTTATGTCTTTCTATTATTTATTTATTTATTTATTACATAGAATCCAAGGCTACATTTGTGCTATGGAGTAAAAAATGGCTGGAGCTGAGCATGACGTCACAACTGCCCATCCTATTTAACTGTTAGCTTATTCACTAGCACTGTTTTATTTTCTACCAACTAGGACTTCATCTGCCAACTGACAAAAATGCTTGGATATTCTTGCACAAGTGGCCATTCCCAAAAAGACATTTCCAGAATGTAGTATAGATGCAGCCATCCTGTTCTGGAGAGGAAGAGTATTCTTCTATGTCCAGATGTGAGCTGGGAAATGTGACTTGCCTTCAGATCTGGTCTGTCTCTGTGCTTGCAGTCAAGCCCAGTGCCTAAACTAAGGTGAGCTGACACCTCACAATGATCCTCAGAGCCTAATAGAAAAAATGACGCAAAGTCACTTGTGATCTGTAGCAGAGGAGAAGTAAAATGTCAGTGATTGAAAATCAGTAGGTCTGTGCCAAGATTTCATTACTGAGGTGAGCCTGAATGATTTTCTACTGTTGGGAACTTTGTTGAACAATGTGAGAGCTGGGTGAAAGTTAGGGATTTCTGAGAATATAAGCTGAATTAGCAGACCTTTCTGCCTATAAGTGGGACCTAACTAATGCTGCTGTTTCTTAAATTTCTTTTAGTAACTGAACTCTGGCAAGGTGGCTTATGGATGCACCTTACAAAGAAAACTGTTATGAAATCATATCTTCACTTTCTCTATCCGGTCTTGTGTGTTGAAAGCATGGTTGGTGTCACTTGAGGAGATAAGCCCTTTAACTGCCCATGATAAACAATGCATAGCAAAATACGTGGTTTGCTAGATGATAGAATTGACTTTTTCCTTCCAAAGCTATAACTTTTTCAACTTTGTATTCTTAGGTAGTTTGCCAGAGATATGAATATTTGTAAAGAAATATGCCATATCCTTCTCCTTAGTCCAGAGTTCTTAAGGACCTTTGGAAAGGTACCATTAAGTCCAAGAGTCTCCTGTAGTGTAATATCAGCAAGTTCTTGTTTTATCTCTTGCACCAGAAAGGGTATTGAAAATATAAAGGATGTCTGACAGTTTGACATGTTTTAATAAGTTGTTTATAGACTTGATTTTGACAGGAATTATTTACGGAACCTTCAAGTTCCTGATGTTTATAGGATTTGGATTTACTTGCAGAAGTTTGTGAGTTTCTTGATTTGCAGAATCAATAGGTGGAAGGGTATGCTGACTTTGCAAAGTCAGTGACCTTTGCAATAACTTGCTACCATGTTTACAAGCAAGTTTTTGTTATATTCAGGTTCCTGCTTGCAGATTGAATTTCATTCACTATTCAAAATTTAGCATCGAAATAATTCAGTTAATTTTATGGTCTATTTTTTGTAATGTTACGCTTCCAAATATAGAAGTTTTTTTTTCTTTTTTAGAATCACAATTTTTTTTCTAGTCAATAAATTTGGCAGTTACAACCATTTAATTGCTAGGAACTCCATCTTTTCTCAAGAAAGTGTAGCAATCCATCTTAAATGTGTAGCAAACTAAGATGCAATACACAATCCTATAACAATTTAATTCTATAACAATTTAAGCCTATACATAGTCACTTCTATTAGGAAGTATCTGATGTAAAATAAAGAACAAAGCAGCGCTGGTAATAAATACTGAATTCACTCATTATTCAAATACTTTCTCTAAATTTCCCATCTTCCCTTGCATGTCTTAGACTGAAATAACTCTAGCTTTTAGAGCATGGTTTTTAATCCAAATCATTTTTCTGATTCGTTTCACAGAACTACCTCGTGAACAATTCTCTGAGCATAATTGAAAGGTATCAAAAGTAACCAGAGACAGGGAGAGGGGATAAGAGCTTTTCAGGAATCTGCCTCCTGCAACAAAGTATACTCAAGTGAAGGAACACAGTTAGTTCAAGGATCTTATAAAATACAGGAGTTACTGCAGATTAAGCTGCTTGTGAAGCAAATAATTCTGTTTCAGGCAAAGAACTGGATTTGAAAAAAATGAGCACTGCTGCATGCCAAGCATAGGTACCTCCAATCTTGCATCCCCTCTGCAACAGGCACTACACTGACACATGCTTTCCTTCCCTGCTTCTAAGGACTCTGTTGTGTCAAAGCAGCTCTTTTATATTCACATGGGAGGTGTCTCAGACAATATTGAGTTGCTGTTTTTCTAGCAGGATCTCTTTAGAACATGCAGACTGTTCAGTGATAATGTCTGCTGTAGACACTGAGATTTCTACACAGGATTGCTGTACAGTCCCTAAAACATTTTATGTAGCTAGTATAAGCAGTTTGGTTTTCTGGAAGTTGCTGTGACTGAAAATCTTCTGGATTACTAACAGAAAGACTGCATAAACTCTGTATTATAAACAAGTTTCACCCACTGTATTATACCGTGATGACTTCTAGGGAGTCAGACTTTCAAAGTAGTGCCTCCTTGAACTGCTCCTCCTGAGGTTGCTGATTATGACTCTTCTGTGGAAAAGGGAAAAGGTATTCATTATTTACACTGAGTGTGCCAAGAAGACTTCTCCTGAAGACTTCTTTTGAAGTATGACCAATGAGCAATGTACCATCTCTTCATATTTAAACTTTGTGAGGGTCTTAAATCCCTCATGTCTTCCTTCCTTCTTGACTAGTTCTTACAGACTGTGAGTGTCCGTAGGAGAACATTCATGAGTGTGAAAAATATAGGATTTTAGGAATATGAGAAGGTTCTGACTGGAAAGGATGTCAACAGATGTCTAGTCTAGGCTCCTGCCCAGAGCAGAGTGCTGATTCAGCTATGGGATCAGACCAGGTCACTAAGGACTTTAACTAAGGTCCTGAGAATCAAAAAGGATGGAGACAGCACAGTCTTGGTGGTCTAACTGCTTCACCACTTGGCTGTCTGCATAGTGATTTTTCCCCTTATGCCACCTCTCTTATTTCCGCTCATGCCTATTGTCTCTCATGCTCTGGCCTACCTCCTTGTAGATATTGTCTGGATGATACTATGTCACCCGAAAGAGGAAGAACCAGTCTCCACAGAGCATGTGCCCCAGCACCCTGACCATGACCATTGCTTTTCTTGTCAAAGCAAGTTATATAGCACAGAAACTCTGTCATGAGAAAGATGTAACATTTGTTGTCTTCATCTGAAGAACTGAATGAAAAGAACATGCCAGTGAGTCAGCTCACCAGAAAGCTAAAAGCCCATCGCCTTGAGCTGGCAGGAGCCTGTGAGTTCAACGTGGGGAAGGAAGAGCTCTGTATGGAAGGCCTTGGCTGGTTTGACTATTTCTGAAAATTCTCAATTCTCACAACATCAGATTGACCAAGAGCAAGTGGGAAAGATCTTATCTTACAACATGTGATCCCTGTACCTGACTATTAAATTTATTTGCTTCATTGTTCTGTCATTAACTGCCACACTTTTCTGGAAGGTATCCTTAAGGAATAGCCAACATGTCTGTATTTCTTTTGCCTTGGATCTTCATATCTCCTGAACTATTTTTCTAGGCTAGTGAGCACTGCTTGAGCATTTGATACTGCCATGCAGTATACTAATTTTGTACTTATGACCTCAGCTGATCTGTTTTTTTCATGAGTTCTCCCTTCAGTCTTCCTAAAACGGTTCCTCAGTGTTGTCTTTTAGCTTCTGGAAGTCACTAGTTTAAAGATATCTTGTGCCAGAGTGTGGGCATAGACCATCATGTTTAATCATTGCCAACAGACCTATGAAAGTTCATGAAAGTCATCTGGTCCTTTTTGTAAAGCCATTTATACTCTTGGCCTCCACCGCATCCTGTGGTATTAAGTTCCACAATTTAATTCTCTGCTTTACACAAGCATTTCCTTTAATTTCTACGGTGATTTGCACGCCACCTCCTCTTTACTCTGTCATAATTCATTTTTATAGATATCTATAAAAGCCTCCCTGAGCCCTCTTTTCCCAGCTGAAAAGACTTAGTTTACATAACTTCTGTACAGCTACTTCATACCAGTGATTATCCCTGTTGCTTTTATTTGTACTTTTTCTAGTTGTGCTAGAACCTTTTCAATGTGGACTCAAGTATTCAAGATGTTAGTCCAACACAGAACTAAATAGTGGTTTGGGAATTTATTTTTTTCTTTCGTTTTTGTTTCAGTTCCTAAGGCTTGATGGAATACTCAGTTACACACTTTTCCTGAAAAGAGAGCCTCACACACATCAGCTGAGGCAGACTGAGGTCTTACCCTTCAAGTAGTGTCTCCAATTTATTCCTGTTCAAATTGCCATAGTGACTAATTCTATTCTCTTTGCTTAAATGTAACACTTTGTGCTCCTTCCAAAACTTGTTTTTGCATGATAAATCAAACCGTTTAGGTGTGATGGAGTATTAGTGTTTCATTAACACTAAATTTAGCATTAAATTTAGAATTTTGCAGTTAGTCTAGAAAATTGATATGACAATTTTTTCCACAAGATTTCAATTTTTAATTTATTTTATGCTGCCCAAAATTTAAGTGACTTTTTTTCTTTTTTTCAAACACCACAAAACAGATCAGCTTTTTGGTAGTTGTATTGTTTCCAATTTGATTATTCCAGAGGTGAACAGAGCTATATATATCTCTTAGAAAGGTGGTAAAATTAAAACTAAAATAAAGATTCTCTTGTACCTAAATGAGCGGTTTTGACTCTTCTAGCAGTACTGCTTCCAGATGAATAATGCTTCACTTGCAGCACACAATGATCTACAATAGTTTTTAGTTAGATGGGCGTCTCACAAAAGTTGAAACATTACAATTCAACTTTTCCTGTGTGTTATGCATTTTCAGCCATGGAGGATGTTTAAAGAAGACTTTTCTGAAATTCAAAAGCTAAAAATGGACATAATCTGGACAATGTTCGTTTTACCTAATTCTACTCAGAACAGCAAGTGCTTGAGCTACAGTGTGCTCTTGGGCAGGTAACAAGCTCCTCCTTGCATCATTCAAAACTACTGTGCATCGTTCAGAACACTATGATTGTCTAATTAATGTGCTTATTAGACCTTAGCATATGAAAGGACAGGTGTCATTACTTTGCACGAGAAACAAGGGCAGGTTGAATCTCTTCTCCTCTTCCTCTCTTTTTTTTTTTTCATCTTCTTCTTTTCCTTTTTTAAATTTAAATCTAGTGATTTATTCAATTATGTCAACTATTTTCATGTGATTATGTATTATTTGAGGAAGTTTGCATACAATTTTCAGAGATGGTTACCGAGATTTACCTGAAGACTACTCAGCGCAATGTCTAGCTGGGAGCAGAAAGTTCTTAAAAATATACAGGGAAACAAAAGCCCCCAGTCTTTCAAGAATTTAAAAAAAAAAAAAAAGTCACCTAAACTGACATTTGACCTACTTGCACTTAAATAATAAAATTAAATGTAAATAAAAGTAGAGTTAAAAATAAGTACATATGTTACATATATATTTAAAGGAAAATAAAGAAACATGTTTTTAAAATTTCCAACACTTTGAGGATCAACAAAGAAAAAACACCAGGATCTAACCTCCAGCTCCACAGGCTTTAAGCAAGTCCTCAAATCATTAGGAAAGCATACTTGGTGTTACAGTTTCTGGTTTATTTTTTCATTGTGTAGCTGACCTATAGGGAGTTCCCAGGGGATGAAATAGATTCTGCTGCACTTGTTGTTTCTTATATAATCAGGAAAAGAAGCATCATAAAATACCATAACTCGGGCCTCAGTGCTCAGAAGTTTGCTGCTCTAATTAAAAAGTGAATGTTCCCAATGTTTTGCCAAATAAAGCTCTTTTATAACAAATAACCTTTTGATGGGGAAACCACACTGTTTGGACACCAAAAAGTAATTTTAAGGCTTATCTTGAGTCTGCGCCATGTTAAACACAGGCTAGAGCTTCTTGCCTTTCCTCTCTCTTTACTAAGGAATCAAAACAGATGTATTTCAGTAACGGGCTTTTGCAAATATTCTACTGTAAATGTAACTACAGTTTGGAGTGACAAATTCTCTTCTAATGACGTTTTTAGAAGGATTATACACACTCTCACATCAGGGCAAGGGTTCTATAGGGTAGGATTGAGACATTTTTCTACTATTAACCTAAATTTGCACTGCTTTTTTTTAATTGCTGCATAAAACATTTTTTTTTTATTTTGTTTTTTTAAATTTGAGGTTATTCACATAAGCATTGTTTACCTGGAGAAGCCGAGAAAACTCAGTAACTGGAATGTGTTTTGAAATAAAGTTTGCTAGATATACATTCATTCACATTCTCAGTAGCATTAATTCAGCGCTCTCCTCTACCCATTGCAAATAAATACAGTATCAACATATAAATAGACTGTCTTTACTGACGTATCCAGGGAAGAGACAACACACTAAATGGGAGAGAGGCCAAACCTCTCTAACTTGCAAAATTTGCTGAGGTGTACCGATACATAGACTTATAGATACTCGTAATGAATAGCTGTATAAATTAACATAACTCTGGTACGTATATCAGCATTATAGGGGGCCTTTGCAACATTTTAGTATAGAAATTACAAGTAAAAGTGTATATGCAATACTATGGTCACTTTTCGTGGTATAAAAACTAGATTCAGCTCCCAACATAAAGAAGAAATTAAGAGTTTTCTTCCACAGCCATTCAAATACTTTGGTCCTTACCAAAGGTGATAACCTTTGAAGTACCTGTTAAGGTATTGCCCATCTAGTCTAATGTCATGTGAGTTCGAAGTGTTAAGGCTCAGCTTGTGTCTTGAATGCTTTTAGTTAGTATCCTTGATTTAATTTGTTGGGCTGAGCTCCATCCTGAATACTAACACTTAGTGAATACTATTACTTAGTGAATACACTATGTTAGTAAATTAGCAAAATAGAGAACTATCTTGACAAGATTCTGAGGGTCTCCTTGTGGTCACTAGAAACCAAGATCTGACACCACCTTGCAAGAGATACTCAGCACCTTGCTGAATTCCCTCGAGTCAAAAAAGGAGACACACAGCTCAACTGCTAAAAACATGTTGCCAATATTAGTTAGGAAAGCTCAAGTTTGGAGGTTGCCAGCAACCCATAACTTTATCCTTTTTTGAGGGGTTTTGTTTCGTTTTTCCTTTTTGGCTGAGGAGGATGCCTATAGTCCTTGCAAACATTTGATGTTTTCCCCAAGAAACTAGAAAGCATAAACAACAACACAAATGATGCTGATTTACCAGAATTCTAGTTACACAAGGAAAAGAGAAAAAGTTGTGTGAATAATTTAGTATCAAGGCGGTTTTATATGCTACTGTATTTCACAGAGTATATTAAACATTAAACTTCTGATGTCTTATTATCATGACAAGACAAGAATTGAAAACAGATCTGCAAGTAATCCATTTTTATGACATTTTTGCAGAATGAATGAGGAATAGCAAACATAAGCCATTCTCATTACTGTATTCTCGTTGTCCTCCATAGATGTCATACCCAGGGCAATCTGCTCTTTCATTTTTCTAAAGAGTCATATTTCATATTGCTAGATGTTCTTGAGCAGACCAGTTATCTGTGCCAGACACTTCCAAAAACAAATGTAAATTATCCTTACCCTGACAGCTCAAGAAATGCATGTCAACTATGAATAATAGTTATGAGTATTTATGAAACATCTAAATACTGAATACATCTAAATACTAAAATAAAATAAAGCCACTTTGTAAATTTGAGTTTTTCAGATTCTATTTTCATGCATATATATGCAAATAAATGTACAGTCAGGCTGTTATAATGCATGTTTTTTAATGCATTGCAGGATGTTCATATGAGCCATAATGAGAGCTCTTGGGAACAGCATTACCTAAATCTAATTTGCTGACACGTCAGCATAAGGTCAAGTAAGTATTTAAAGAAAAGAACTCTAGTAAGCTGAGATCAGAGACTTAGAGATTTTTCTTCAGCTTCGCTCCTCTGCATATTTATGCAAACATTTAGTGATAAAACTAACCCTGTTTAATAATACTTCACAAGACTCTTAAGTGCTGGTGACACTATTGGCTAAAACTATTCAGCAAAACATTATAAATTAGAATCTACTTCTTAGACTTGGTTTCCTTTGCAGAAGAATTATTTTGACAATTTTAGCAACACAAAGAAAAGGAATTCTATAAACTGCTAGGTCTTCCTTGTGACTGCAATTCTCTGCTGGCAGCATGAAACACACTATTTCACCATAAGATTATTCATATAACTCCATTCATTTAACAATAACTTTCTCATTTCCCTTAACTGTGGTTGCTTTTTTCTTTAATTTGTATTAGATCGTAAGGGTCGGATACCAGTCCGAAAGATGATTACTGTCCAGTGGCAATGTTTTGGCAGAAATGAGTTTTCTTCTGGATTATGAGATCTTTAACTTCAGAAAAAGCAAAAGAGTGAAATGTAATTTTCTTTGATTTCCTATGTGTTTTACCTAACAAGTCTCTTGGTAAAGTCCTGAAAGTTTGGCTTAGGAAAACATTAAGGAATCTAGGTCAAAAGTCTTAAAAAGCATATGGAATTTTCCATAAACAATACCACAGAGGTTTGTAGTTCAATTTAGCAGTTGAAAAGTGAGCTCTGAGGTACGGATTGCAATTATACAGATATACTGCATGTTAAAATACCAGTTTCACAACTCATAATTATGTTGAAAATATGCTGAGCTGGCTAAAGTCTAAAAATATGACAATAATAAAAGTTTATGATTTGGATTAGGAATGATTCCAAACTATGACACTGAACAGAAATAATAGATCTTTATGTCATACTACGGACCCGTTTATAACACCTTTTTTTTTTTTTTTTTTTTATTCTAATGGCATATGTGGAATACACAAAATAAATATCATTCACAACTTTTATAAATATGACACTTGTGGGCAGCTTTGAATATTAATTTCATAGCTTTAGGTGTTTTTTGTTTTGTTTTTTAAGATGCAGGTGATATTAATTTCTCACTCTGCATGGCACTGAACAGACAAATAGGAAGACAGGCTCCCTTCTTCAAAGAACTTTCAATTGTAAAGGTAGAAATGGAGAAAGGAGAAAAAATATCCAACTTTATTTTACAGAACAAAAAAGTAGGAGAGAAGTCTGTAATAGCAGTAAGTTTTTTTGTTTGATGCTACACTATTCTAACACAATCTACACACATTCTAACAACAAAGAAACATAGTCTCATTTTAAAATTGTGATTTATAAAAAGCACTTTAAATTATTTTTAGCTATTGGCTCATGTAATTCTAAAGTTAGTAACATGAGGAAACATATTCTGTACATTTATGAAGATATACAAATAGGTTTGTCTCTTTAATTTGGTTATTTTTTCAAAGGAAGAGATTATTAGAAGGAGAACTCACGGTACTTAGAGACTTTTTTTTCCTTAAATCTACAAATAATTGTTATTTTGGGGTATGATTATTTTATAAACTATCCCTTGATAAAATCAATAGTATGCAAAGTAGTAGTCAAGGGTTTGTACAGCTAAATTTCTAAATAAACTCTGCTTTAAGTTTCTTTTTTTTAAACTTCATTTCCAAGCTTCTCTCTTCTATTTGGGCAAACCTCTTTGTTATCAATCATTTTCACCATATCGCATGCACACCTCTCCTCTTCGGTCCTTGAGGCAGTCTCCTGGCTCCCTGTCTTTGTACAGGGTTGAAGCCCTCATGGTCGTGCTTTCATCCCTCCTTTCTGTCACTGCCCCTTTTTTAATGATTTGTTGCTATTGTCTACCTCTAGCGCTCTCCTTTTATCCTTAGCTGCTTCCTATTAATCAAGGTAATTTTTTTCCTTTCAGGAGTCATTCAACCGCCTACAAAGTCATGAAGTCTCTTCTTAAAATTTCTGTTTATCAGTTTTTATCCTGCCACTGTAGGTCCTCTGTATGCTGTTGTTCCTCTGTCAATTTCAAACCTGTACTTGTTGAATAGAAAATTAAAGAATTGGAAATTCATTATTTTTAAATTGCACTCTATTGTAACTTTCTTTACTCCTTTAGTGTTCTTGTGGTCTTTTCTTTTTGTTCTTTCCACTGATTTTCTGCTGACATTTCTCAATGATTGGTCTTTTCAATTCAAGTCTTGATCTAGCTCTGCCTGTAAAAAATTCTGATTGAAATTAATAATGAATTTAAAAATAAATTATTTCAATGCAGAAGCTCCTCCTTTCTCTTTGTATAAGCCCTTTCCCTTCAAACTATTCAGGCACAAGGCAGTATAGCTTCAGTTTCAAAGATATTTGTGTAATTGAAGGCCAAGAAGATCAGGAGGTTATCTGATTCAATCTGTGCCTGACAGCTGATATAAGCTTATTACTCACCCTCTTTTGAGTTCTTGACTTGGATGTCAGAAGGCTTTCAGTAATCCTGTGGTTTGGTGAACCGAGCTACAAGTCAGCAGTCCCAAAATGTCAGTCATAAATGATATTTGGAGAATTTTTTGAAAGAAGAATAACTTTTTGTTAGCCAGAAAAGAAGGGACCTGCAGGGTCTGCTGTGGAGTAATGCTAGTGGCCATGGCCAGAAATAAAGGGGAAATATCATCCTGAGATTTTGCATTTCGTGCGTAACTCTAGATACTTGCTGTCCTCCTCAGCTGTAATGCATTTTCAAAAGCTCCTTTAATGCCATCCATCCTTGAAGGATTCAGTCAGAAAGAGTGATTAGCCTCTTACTACAACCCTACTCTCTCAGAAACAGTTAAAATTCCAGGTATAGATTAAGTAAGCCACTGTAATGTGTAATGCTTTTAAGATGTGTACTTGTGAGATTCGTGATGTGTTTTGAGGAGAAACTGTAATGGACTGTAGTTTAAAGTAATGTGTGATATCACTGGTCATTAAATAATAATCTGTTGCATGTGTCTCACTGTTTTGACTTTTGATTTGGCTATGGGGTCTGGTACAAAGCCCACTGAATGGCGAAATTGTTCCTACTTAGATCCTGACTTTGGAATTTACTAGACATAAATGGGAAAAATAACTATGGCCTGGCAATGCTAAAAGAAGCTCTCTGAATAACTTTTTCTGCCTTCGTATGTCTCAATCTATAAATTTAGAACAAAAAAAAAAAAAAAAAAGCTTAGCATCATAATTCTTTGGTTATGGATATTATCTATGGATAAAGTGTTTTAACAGTTAAAACCCATGCGAGAAACAAGCTGAAAAATGAATGGAAGAACTTTCACTGCCTTTGGTAGGTTTCACATAAGTTCCAGAATCAATACTTCACAGTTTCTCATATAAAATTTGTTCCTTCCTCAGCATCCAGATATGTTTGTCTGGCCATGCTTAAAATCTAAAATATATACATACATATGTATGAAAGCTAAAATATATACAAATAGCTATATAAAAATCCTTTCATGATCAAGAAGGAACAGTTTGTATGTGGATTGGAGGCATTACCTGAAACCATGTGTCTGGCCAATGCTTTCCTTAAAAATATTTCTGACAGACTTTATTTTATTAAATCACTCCACGAAACTAGTTGAAATGCTGAGATAATTATGGTGGTTGCTAGCTGTAGGCTTTCTATGATTATTATAATCTTGTAGTACAATAATATAAAATGTTTAGAAAAGGATTTTTAAAATGCCTTTGCACGTAATTAAAAAAAAAAAAATGGTCCTCCTCCTAAGAATCCTTATGTCTTTCCTTAAAATATTTAGTTGAATAGCATTTTATTTGCAGGAGTTGTGTACAGGTGAACATACCAGTAGCAAGTATCAACAGTTGCTTACAAACAATACCAGAGCTGCTGCTGCTGCTGATAGAAATGTTGACAAACTCTTTGGCAAAGCAATAAGTTCCCTTTTCCTCTTCCTTGTGCTATTGTAAATTACTGCACCTTCCAATAAATGGTGTTAAAAACAGGAAAATTTCCTACCAAGCTGCTCTGATTGGAATCTCTGGCTGGTAGAGCAAACTTTTCTCTGTGTGAGACTTCTGACTGTATCAGGGAGCCTGGAGAAATGTCAGGAGAAATGAGGAAGACCTCACTGTCCAAGAGAAAGCAAGAGCACTTGACAAGCAATGTCAATGCAGTGACACCAATGCAGTGTGTCTTCAGCATTGCTGTGCTCATGCATTGGGTATTTTCCAGGGCAAGCTTAAAAAGTTCTTATATGGTGGCTATGTTATCATATATCATATATTCATACTGAAGTAGGGGAAAGAATTAACACTTTATAGTATTTACTTTCACACACATATGTGGACTGTGGAGAGGAAGAAGTTGCCTGCACTCCTACCTGCTCCTCAACACCACCCAAAAAATGCACTGTAAAATACAATATAAAAATAAAATTAAATTTTCCAAATATTTATGTTATTAGTTCTTAGCTTGAAAAGTCCCAAGTAGTCTGAGAGATCAAAGCCTGAGTACCAAGGAAGAAGATTTGGCTGTTGTGATAATAGTATTATTAGAGATACTCAAATTTTTCTGAATTTTCTACCTTTAGAGCTCATGTGTGTCCTTTTTAAGGGCCTAATTTTCCTTAAAATATGCAACAGCAATCCAGGAGAGAATTTTCTGGAAAACAAAGAAGTCTCATATTTGAAACTCTCACTTGGCAGTTATCTGAGGTGAGAATAAGGTCAGCTGTATTGTTTAAGCAGCTTTAGTCAGAAAAAAAGAATAATTTCATTAAACATCAAGATTTTTTACCATTTAAAATGTGAATATTACTGAGAAAAAGAATCCTTATTTTTTCTCAGAAAAAAAAATGTCCTGTCTCTCTGATTCTTGCCACAAAACCTTAGAAAGAACATCAGATCATGCCTGATGAAATACAGCTTATTGTTCTTACGGAAGATCATTTTCCAGGTGCAGCATTGTGATGCTTCACAGGATCAGGAAAAGATGGAGACATAACTCCTGTCATGAAGATTTTTCAGTCTAAATATGCAGACCAGATAAATCATTCCCAAAATGCATAGGAAAATCCATGGCAGAGTTCTACAGTGTGTTGCAATGTGTTTATTTGAATAGGTAAAAATATCTTTATTGGAATTAATATAATATATAGAACAAGTTAATTTTAAAGAGTATTTTAATGGACATAAACTGGACACACAGCTGATTCCAGGACGAATACATAAAGGAAAAAAGAAAAAAAATAACCCAAAGGCTGAGACAGATACAATGGGATGACATAGAAGGATACACTGACGATCAAGTACAGAAGCCCAGACTTGATGTACAGGACAGAAAGAAGACCAAGAGAATCAAAGGAACTGACACAGATCTCACTCAAAGAAAGATCTTCACAGGCTTCCAGAAAAATACAGGGTTTTAAGTTAGGCGTTAGCAAAATTTCCAGTATACTTTAATTGTCTCTTTAAACAACCGGGTTATCTAAAGAGGCATAATAGCACAATAGGATGTAGCTATGCATAAGTTAGTAGGTGAAATATGCTTTCAACAAACTAGAAATATACTTTCAGGATACAAATATTAAATAATGGGAATAAATTTTGATTTTTTTTTCTTATGGGCTCACATTGTGTAATGTTTCTGTTGTCTGAAATGTGCTCTGGTCTCAAATGCCTTGAAGAATTATGGCTTAATCTAGTTTAGGTTCATTTCTCATTTTGGTACATAGGATAAAATCTGCTCTTCCAATTAAAAAAATTATTCCTCTGACTTATTCTAAGGAGTAATTAGCCACTATCAGCTTTCTCAGGCTTAAATAATTAATATAGTCTTTTAAAGAATGTGGGGGAATAGTCAAATAAAGCCAATTATGTTAAGAGAATTAATGATCAATAGCTACTCCTTTTATATGGCTCAGTTCTATAACAACTGTCATATATTAAATTTCTTTGGTATAACTAAAGCATCTGTTTTAGAAAACACAATATTCCCTTGCTAGTAATAAAGTTGGGGCCTCTTTAATTGTTTTTGAATGTCCATATTGTGTTACTCAATGCCTGCTGTGTTACAGTCAATTCAGTTTTTAGGAACAAGATCACAAAAACTGTGTTACTGAAGCCCACAAGGAAACTGGATAGTCAGCCTGAATCTTTCTCCTTAACATATAATATTTTCATATTTAAAATACATTTTCCTGAAAAAAAAAAACAAAGCTTAAAGTGAAATAAAAAATCTCTTCGTTTTTGCTTGGAGCCACATGGAGCACCAACATTATGCATGTTCCTGTGGGTGATTGTAAGAGTATTTTCCTAAATTTAAAAACCAAAAGCAGCACACCTTCACTTTTTAAAAGAATTCTCATTCTAATAGAGTTGTGATACGTCAAAAGAATAGCTCTAATAATATATATTAATTGGATGAAGACATATATTTTGCATTTAATAGAGACAACATTAATTCTAAAATCTGTATTTCCACCTATACACAAGATTTGTAACCCCAATTTTAAAGGCTATATTCTAGTGCTTGGAAAACTTCTACTGTAGAAAAACCTTCAATTTGCAGACTAAGGAAACTATCCCAGTTATAATAGGACCAATCAGACATAATTTCTTTGCTGAGTACAATTTATGGAGCTATCCCAGGTTTGCATTTATTGAACAACTAGCTTTGCATCCCTTGCATACTCTATACATAAGTGAGGGTATTTGAAATAGTCTTATCCTTTGATAAGATAGGAAGAGTTTTGGACTACAGGCTGCTAAGGCAGTTGTGGTGTTTACCTTTGATCAACAGCTTTTTCAGCTTTGGATCATTAATTAAGATGTGTGGTGGCTAACTCTCTTTTTTAGATCTGCATAGCCATTTCACCAAGAATCTACTATCCCAGTGTGTCCTTGTTGTCATAAGTGAGGTTCTTTGATATGATCTTAGGTCAGTTATCACAGATGCTGGTTAGAAATCTGCAACTAGGTGTATCTTTTATCGAGATATCTATCTGCAGTATAATGTATATTTCTTAACTGCTAGTATAACAAGCTGTTTCACCAATTCAGCAATTCTGTCTGGCATTTAACACACACACATATGTAAAAGTTGTTTAGGAAAATTAGTAGATATGGTGCTTATTCTCAAAGCAAATATAAAGATGTAAAAATATATTGATTGAAGTATAATTTATAACTCATAATTAAAGTATAATGTTTGATTTTGTGATTTTGAGGCTATGGAGAATTTGTCAAAAAAAAAAAGGTTTATGTTTCTGTTGACACAGCTACTTTAGCCTGTAAAACTAAAAGCTTGCTCTGTCTGTCTGATATTTACAGATTATGTCATTTAAGAGTGACCACTGGCCTGTATCATTTACTTTAAAGGACTTTTATGTATGGTGAACATCTGAATTCTGTCTTTACACAGTTTAACCTCCTTTAAACCAGGATAAAGAGAGAAATGTTATGGTGAGGTATGGTACATTGTTACCAGTTGAAACTCTAATTGAGTAAAAGTTGATAAAATTTCATTTCATTCTATACATTAATTTACTTGGAAAGAATGATGCCAATGCTTTGTAGCATGACTGGAGTGTTTAAAAGAAATGTGGATTGATTGAAATACAACTTATCAGCTGTACAACAAAAATGTGCAGAATTAAAGGTGAGATAGTCAGAAGAACATAACAGTTTCCAGTTAACTCTGCTATTATAAGATGTCAGAGGTCCTATTGATTTTACTGGGAGCAAACCTAGACCCAGGCTATGGAAACTTCTATTTAAAGCACAATTGTTATGTTTACTTGAAAAATGCAATCATTTTGCATTGCTAGTATTGCATCGATTATATGTGGATCAGGCAGTGTTGGTTCTACAACATGATCAGTCACATATATTTAGTCTCCAGTGTGGGACAGCAAAGGGATAAGCTTGAAAAAGTAGTTAATTATTTTCAAGTTATTTTCCTCTTGAGCTGAAATCGCTCATGCTTGAACTCAACCTGAGATGACAGTTCTCAAAAAATACTTTAGTCTGCTGTATTATTAGTTGTAGCACTGATAGCAAAAAATAGTGGTATGTAAACATGTACAAAAAAAAAAAAAAAGTATTTTAATGCATCTAGATAAGAAGACACTAGTAAGGCAGTAAGCCTAAGAAGAAGAACAGCAGTAAGATTGTTCAGGATAAACTCCAGTTTCCTCAACTTTTGTGTGCTCATTTGTATAAGCTCTAATATGGTATTGATTTGGTGTTGTTAAAGCCAAAGGCAAGAGTACTATTGATATTCAAGGTGGCTACTGATGAAAACTCTGAACATTGACTACATCTTTGTGAAAATTTTCCAAATAAGGATTTTCTTTGCAATGTTTAAACATTGGAATATGCCACTACTGAAAAGCTAGGGAAAATATTTCTGTATGTTTCTTAAGCATAAAAATTTTAATTTCGTCCTAAAGTGTTAGTTCAAACAGACTGCCTTAATTTTTTTCTTGGATGATGAGTTGTATAGCATGTACATTCAAAGTCTTTTAGGGACCACACTGGCAGATGCATTCGGAATACCCTAGAGGAGTCAGTGTTTTGGGGTTTGGCCATCCTAATTTTGTCGGAACAATTTTGGGGCCAAAGGCGTCAGCTTTATATAGTTTCTGGACTAATATTTATTTTTTCTGTGATGTACTGGCCTTTCAAAATTTTCATGATATTAGAATACAACTTAATAAAAATAAATGTTAGGTAGTGACTTAAGCTTTAGGGTATACTTTGTGAGTTTTATACTAACTGTAAATATTTACATCTGTAATTTCATTATTAGAATACCATCTATTTAAACTATATTATAAATCTCATGTTAGTAAAGACTACAGTCCATAGTGCATCTCCCCAAACTAACCTTACTTGCTGATATTTTAAATATTTTCCTGTATGTATTCACACCTTGCCTGAGCTTGAAATACAGAGTCCTTGCCAGAGTCTACAGTATAATACATGGTAAAATGAGATGAAAGCACAGAGTTCTTTCAAAGTCAAGCCTTTACCCTTATATCAAGCCACTGCATATTTAGGTGTATCAAGGAGACGGTGCTGTAAAGCTTTCCTTCTCCACAGGGACCTGCCAATAGGCAGCAAAATACATTTACTTCTATAATCTGGACTGAAGTTGCATATCACACTCGCCCTTTCAGAGAAG
>PTEX01000015.1:3401108-3446544 GCA_003342815.1 Eudromia elegans | reverse complement strand
GAAGGAAGGAAGGAAGGAAGGAAGGAAGGAAGGAAGGAAGGAAGGAAGGAAGGAAGGAAGGAAGGAAGGAAGGAAGGAAGGAAGGAAGGAAGGAAAATTATCTTAAATATAACCAAGGAAGAAAAAATGCATATAGTCTTGAGATATGACAATAAAAGTCTCAGCTCATGTTACTGAAAGGGTTGAAGATGCAAACCTTGTAGATTCTTGGGTTGTATTTTCCCCAAGATTTTTTTGATAATGTAATTGGGACCAATATCATGCGTTCCAAAGTTAAAATAAATTACTCTTTGTTAGTTGTTTTTATGAGTTCCAGGGACCAATCATTTCTAGAAGAGACTTTTTTTCCCTATCCAGAGAAGGGATGAATTGGATTAAAGGATTTTAAAATATCCCCAATTTCCCTTTGATTTAGTGACAGAATTTTAATGAGTTGCTTCCAGGAACCCTTGAGAGCTTCCCACAGCATCTCATTCAACAGAATGAAAAACCTTGGTTATACACCTATATGCAAGTACCATAGAATTTAAAATAAAGTTATAAATATGTTAAAATAGGCCCTGGTGCATAACCACTATTAACATTTCTGTTATATTTTATTATATGAAATTCTCCTGTAGAACTATGGTGTTGCTTAAAAGCAAATTTACTTTTCTCTATTAATCATAGTACGGGATAAAATTGAGAATAGTGATGGAGAGTGAATAATGATAGAATAGTGAAGGAAAATGAGGCAGTTGATATGTATCAGGTTAAATTTATTGTTGATAGCATGATGCCCATGGTGCTTTTTAGAAGTCTACGAAGGTCTCGTATTCTTGATCTGATGGCTTTTCTATGTGAGTAGTTAAATATTTCTCATTATTGCTCAGACTAATGTAAGAAAAGAATTGAACAGAATATTTTTTACAGTTATGAACTAGCACTAAAAAATATCTAGAGCTTTCTTACAGTTTAGTTCAAGAGCATCATTTAGGTCCATTGAAGGCTGAATTATCAAGGTAGTAATTCCTCATGTCTCTTTAAAATAATGATAAATATGCAAGAGCATAGCACCGAAGGAATACCCTAACGGCTTTTTTAAGGTTAAATGTGTCTGTAGGGTCACAGCATAAATCGGTGTATGATTCAAGTAGAAAAAACACACAGGAAAGGGCATGGTAAGGACAGGAGTTATATAGTCTCTTGATGAATGTTTAAGTAAAAGACAAGAAAACTCTTCATCAAGCAGAAAAAATAAAATACAGGCTTATAATATTGGCATAATAAACTTCCTATGGTGAAGGAATTTCAGATTCTAGTAAGTTGTGAAGTTGAGGCAAAGAAAAAAATGGTTTCTAAAGCTCGTCTATTTCAGTAACATTAAAAGTACGATATCTGTAAAACATATATAAAGGATTCAGACATGAATGGATCAAAAAGGAGCTAACAAAGCAATTGTATTTTGTCTGTAGAATTTGAAGGATGAAGAGAGACTTCTTACTTATACTCTAAAGAAAAAAAAGAGAAAAAAAAAATAAGGAAGTCAAGTGTAAAGGAAATCAGATATTATTTTTTTCCTGATCTCTAGCCAAATACACCATTGAAGAGGCAGAATTTTATTCCAGTAAAGAAAGTCTTCTTGCCAAAAAATGTGGAGGTGGCTGCTTTGTTCCCATCCAAACTAAGGATGAATTATGAAAAAAATAAAACATATCTGCTGTGTCTCTAAGTCATCTGAAGATCTCTTGCAACATGTTGAAAGGGACTTCATTCAGGAAAATCTGGATTCTAGCTCAGGCTCAGAGGGAACTTGAGGACTTTATGGTTTCCTTTTTTTTCTATCAAGTTTTATAGCCCACATTTGTAGTAAAATAATGTTGTTTGAAGTTTGTATGCTTCATGGGAGTGGTGCCTTGAAGAAGTTATTTCAGTTAAATGGCACCAGATGGAGTGTTTAGTTTGTGACAGGATTCCAGTGTTTAGTTTGAAATTATGTTCTTTATTTGATGGCTTTATGGTATCAACAGTTATTCTGTTGGCATATCTTCTTGTTCTGCCCCTTGGAAAAAGTGGATAAAATGCATCTGGAATCAATTAAAAAAATGCCATGTTTAAATATTTACATAGAACATTTTCTTCAGAATGAAGACTTATTACTATATATCAGGAAACGAATTATCCTTTTAATTCAATAATATGTCCTATCTTTTTTTTTTTTCTCCCATGTGGCAAACACCAAAAGTAGATAGGTAGGAGTAGGACAGAAAGAATGATTATTAAAAAAAAAAAAAAAAAAAAAAAAAATCTTTGCCTTTTTTTTGGTGGGGGGGGGCAGAAATTTGGCATCTTCCTTTATGCTGCTATAATCTATGTTTTAGAACTTTCAGTTTGTAACACAAATAGAAGCTAAAAGAAGGCGAGTAGGAGGTCATCAGTAATGCCCTGGTAGGATGGTAGGACAATGAGGCTGCTACTAGCTTAGTCACTGACTTTTAACAACTTTCCATCCAAAAGTAATGAGGAAGACAGAGAAGCATGCTGCAGAATGGAAATTACCAGCAAAAGAATGGAAATGAGGTGTCATGGATTGTTTTAGGAGAGATAGGTGATCTCAATAAGAGGAGGGCCTTCAGAAGTAAAAGGTGCAACTGTAATAAATGAGTATGTAGGTGATTTTATCTTCCTTTAAGGAGACTGCCCTCCTCAACCCACAGTCCTTTAGTAATAGCAAAGATTCTAAAGTGAGAAGATCAAGATGTGGGAGATATTATCTTCCCTAGAGAAAACTGACAGAATCCAAGGGCTTTTAGTAATAAGAAAGACTCCGAGAAGGAGATGGAAATCAAGTCTCTCTTATTTTGTGAACATTAGAAAATACACTTTTTAAGTACTTATACTATCTAAGATTAGAGTGGTTTTGCTAAAGAGACAGAATAAAGGATAAACGCATTAAGTAAAGGAATTCCTTAAACTCTCAAATGGTCTCTCCTGGTTAACATAAAAGAAGGTCCAGTCATAGCTAGGTGAAACTCCTCTAGTATGTGAGCTGATAGAAAGATATTTAAGACATATCATCACTCAGTTTGGGACCTAGAATAGCTGGATTGTAGAGTAACTTGTTCCAAGACTAGAGCCATATAGCAAGAGGTCATCCCACAGAGGCTATAAAGCATCTTGGACTTTTTAAAAACACCTATATGACTTTAGGTACTGTATGTCTAAATCCCTTTTAAAACTAAGACTTAAACTGTAAGCCACTTATGCATTCCTCAAAGCTTGGCTCCAAGTCTGTTATATCTTTTAAAAACAAAAGCATTATCTTGATTTTTAACCAAAACACTCTGAGAGCAAGAAGAAATTCTGGAATACACATACTCTCCAAAAGCAGATCCCTTCAGTAAGGAAACCACAACCTTCTATGGGAGCTTAGCTCAAGTTTCCAAAAAATTTGAGGTGTGGCACATTGCAAAGAGTAAAATTCATAGGAATTTCTTTCTGCATTGTCAATATATTACAGAATTATAGGAAGAGTTAAGTCATGTCTTCTTTTCTGGGAATGGAGATATTAAAGAACCATGGTCATGTCTTTTTATTCCTTTGTTTCTTTTTTTTTTCCCCTCCCAAGAAATTGGTTTGAAATACATTCACTATCAATAACTATTTATTTGGATTTTTTTGAACTAGTTACTAATTTCACACTTCTGCATTTCAAAAGAGGAATCTTTATTCAGTCTTCAGAGGTTTAAATGAGTTAATGCTATTAAGAACTAACTGAAAAAAAAAAAACCTTATAAATGGATTGCTACGGCTACAGTGTCTTGGAAATAAGTCCCATAAAAAATCATGGCTATGACAATGCAGATAAATAATTAGATATTTCTAATATCTCTTAGCTCAGCTTTGATAACTTAAAGGCCAAAGTAAAACTGTACTTTTTACACTGGTTTTCCCGATAGCTCAGTTAAAAAAAAAAGAAAAACAGAACAACATAAAGAGCTGTTTAAAAAGGCCTAAATTCCAACAACAAAGGCTGGGGTTTTTTTAATAAATATGCATGTAGATTTTCTCATCTTAAAGATTTTTGATCCATTTGATGCTCCTTTTCCCATTAGAATCTCAGCATTTATTTGGCCTATTTTCAAAGATATGGATCTTATTAAAAAAAAATCAGTAATACTTATTCACTGAAGTGTTACAACAAAGGATCTCCATGGACATAATATTTTTAACAGTTTGGCACATATACTTTACCGAATCAGTGATCACCCCAAGCGTAATCACGTATGTGTTGCACAACTGTTGAAACATCCTTCACCTTCTGCCCTTCTCTGTTGAGAAGACCATTTGTTCCCTTGCTAATGAGCAAATGCACTCGTTCAAAGTTGGATAGTACTTGTCTGAGCAATTCAGTGGTGCCACCACATTAACAACCCACACTGGAAGACTGTTCGGATGTCATCATACTTCCAGTTATTCCAGAAAGCAAAGAGTTAACTCTTCCTCTTAGACTGATATACGGCTGTGAACATTGACACTCTCATCACAGCTTTAGTTTTAAATATTGCTGTGACTTTTTCCTCACTATTTGTTCTGCTTTTTATATCTTTAATTTTAGCAGTCCAGTTATATTGCATTTCCTGATCTTTTGGCTAAGCCTGTATGCATGGCTCCTGTAGTTTTTTCACCATTTAATATCCTTGGAATCTTTATGAAATATTCAAGCTTCTCATTTGAAAGAGGATTTTTCATTTTTGGTGATATAATGAAGCCCTCAGAGATGTTCTTTACAGCCAAGTCAGTTACAGGACTTATATTAGCGCTTATGCAATGAGTTCATATAAAAATTCAAATAAAAAACATGCATTTTTAATATATTATTGCATATACCTCATAAACTTGTAAAAGAAAACAGTGAAAGTGGAACAAATAGCACTGCTTATTCTTTACTATTTCATCCTTAAATAGCTCAGCTGTTTTCCCTTTTTTCTTATAAGTAATCACCTTTCCCATCTGAAACAAATTAACTCCTGGGGAGGCTATGTTCTGAGAGCTTTCATATGGTCCTTGTTACCAGGGAAACTACTTCTTTTGTCAGTATGTGTTCTGAAGCTCCCAGACAGTGTAGATTGCTTTGTAACATCAGATGACAAGAGCCAGCAAGGGCCAACTAGTTTGCATGTGGTTTTTGAGTGAAGAAAATAATTAGAGGCTCTCACAGCACTGGCCACCATTACTTATCCTGGATAGCTCTTCAAAACGGAGACGTGTAAAATACTGTGATTTGTCTATGTATTCTGCTTGCCGTAGGTTCACAAAATAAATATTTTCGTCCCGGGCAGCTGGCAAAAGCATCTCTCAGTGCTGGGGAGTCCTCTGCTGGGGGACCACACGTCAGGCAAGGTCTGCACTCAACAGGGTCCGGGTTAAGAGCACTGGAACAAAACACTAGAGGAAATCGCTTCCCTTTGAGCGGCTTCTTGGTGTGCAGGTACATCTCATCTTGACAGTGATTTGCAATATTTATTTAGCTTTTGTCACTGCACATTGTGTATTTTTCTATGGCACTAAGCCTACGGCTTCTCCTTCCTAACAGAACATATACCCAACAGCATGCCCTTCTAATGAAAAATGGCCATTTTTTGAATGTATGGCCTGCTTTTTCGTGTTTGCTTTCAGCAAAGAGAAACAATAAGGCACCATAGGGAAATAAACCAGTTCATGATGCTAAATATCACCGTTTCTTAAGTTTCTTTTGGTTTGTTTGGTTTTGATATATATGTTTTTAATCTGTAGCTAACTTAGCTCCCAGTCTGGACTGAGTGAGGTATTTGAATTTAAAATGAGCAGCAAACAAGATGCAGAGTGAAGCCAACAGTGAGAACAACTGCCATTAGTGACTTTGGTGCACCTCCTTGAAATTTTATTTTTCTAAAGTCTTTTAATAACATGGTTCAATATATGTTTTCTCTCTCTCTTTAGCAGTTTGCTTTTTTAATGTGCTATTATGTCTAGAATTTTATCCAGAGGAACTATTTTGTTTTAGAAGTGAAGAAAGACCAGATTAATGGATCTAGAGTATTGTTTTCTTTAAAAAAAAAGTCATCTGGACAATTCATTTTCATTCTTTGGAAGACCAAAATAATAAAACCAGGAACGCTGGCTGCAGAAGCAGAAATATCAGCTTTGTTTTAACCATAATCATTCCACCATCATCACAACAGTCCTAATGCTTCCTAATATTCAGTCTTCCTGAATGTCATGTATAAATTTAGCTGTTACTTTTTTTATTATTATTATTATTATTATTATTATTTTTTGTCAGTGCCACCTAACTGTGAGCATTCATGAGAGATCAGATCATTAAATATATAATATATTGGTAGTGCATATAAAACATTATGCAATCTTAACCTGAACAGTTCACTGGGTAATGGTTATTCAATGAGACAGATATAGTCAACAGCAATGATAAGCACTAGATAAGCACTCAAATGAAATAACTCTAGGTACCAAGTAAGAGAAGCGACTAATACCAGTGCTCTAAAACCAGATGCATCAAATGCTCACATTTTTTCTTATGGCTGTTTATGATCTTTGCTGTACCAGTTTTATGCATTTTTCAAGGGTCTGCTTAATGGGCCTGATGCTGTGAAAAATTGTGGGAGTGTGCTCCAATCCCATAATCAAATGCACATAAAGGATTTTAGTTAGACCTTCATCTACATCATTCTCATCGGATTTCAACTGGCCATAAGCATATACTTCAGGGCTTTGTAAAAATGGAGATTATCTTGCTTTCTGCAAAAATAAACAAATACATGGAGAATAAAACACAAAATTCCTTCAACGTTGGGCACTAAGAAATATCCTAAGTAAAAGACACTGGAATATACAAGAAGCTCGGATGAAATCTTCATTGGATTCTGTGAAGCTGCATTTTTCAGGTCCAGCTTTTTACCTAGCAGGTCCTGCAGGAGTTCTGCAAAAGCAGCGCGTTCAGACCCTCAGGGAAGAGGGAATGCTCTTCCCAATCTCTTTCAACAGTGGTCTCCGTTGTCAATTAAAAGAATGCCAGCTACTGTCATCTAGGAAAGTCTGTCAAGCCCTTAGTGTAAGGTGCCTGAAGGGAGGATGCAGATTAAAGCAATGTATGAAAAACAGATGTTAGAGCATGAACTAGAGATATTCAGAAATTCAAAGAGGGTGTTATGCCTTAATGTGCTTAATTACAGAATTCCTGGTTGCTGTCATTAAAATTGAACCCTGCTGTTAGCTCATTCATCTATGCTCCAATTTCCATTTAAAAATTTCAGTTCTCTTAGGGCTGGTAGGACCACCTAGATTTGCTGATCCTTGAGATGTTACATTAATAAGGGGAAATAAATCCCTATATGATTCTTAACTATTTAGCAGTAAACAGTCCAGTGCTTAAAGTCCAGAATGAATAATTAGATGGTACAGATTTTATTATACTAGGTAGATTTTTTATAAAAATCATAAATCCCTTGAAAACTTCAGAAAATTTGCTTTTAACTTCAAATGAACTATGATTTTTCTCTTACTGTTTAAGTTTGTAATTCAAATATTCTTTTTAAAAAAAATCTCAGAACTCTCTATCACCTTCAGAATACAGAGCATCCCAGATATGAGCCATCCACCACAAGTTTCATTTGATGCAAATGCTATTCCTAATTTTCTTCTTTTTTCACAGAATAGGAGTAATAATTTTCTCTTTTAAAGAAAAGGTTTATTTATCAATATTTAATCCTTAACAAGAAAATAAATGGCTTTAAGAGTGTGTGTGATTAATCTTGCTATTCCTTCCTTCCTCCTTATGTGGGAACTGTTTTTTCAGTTTCATAGGTAATCTTCCATTTTGACTTTCTTTTTTAATGAATGTAAAAAAATTAAAATTTAGCATTTTTTTACCTGTAGAAGTGCAAAAGAGATAAAAGAACAAAATGTTTTAATAGTTTCATAGATACATTTTGTTTCCAGCCGAGCAGCACCTCAAGACAGAATATTCACAGCCATTTCCAATTGTATGAATAATTAAAGGAAATCAAGTGAACCAATAGAACCATTATTCCAAATTTTCAAGAAAAAATGGAAGGTACAGGTAATCTGAATATATTTATGCTGTGTAAGTATTTAAATAAAACATAGAGATGAAAAGGTCAAACTTGCCCCTACAGGCATCTCTATTATAATATGAATTTCCTTTTCAGGTTTTGAATGAAGTTATATAAAGCCACATTCAAATGTGGTTTACAGTGGAGGAGAGGAACACCCATTCCTGTGGAGTCACTCTATGGAAGAAGACTGAAGATTTTGGAAGGCACTTGGACAGATTTCTACCCGTCAGAAGCTGTGAGTCATGTGTCCGAGACAGCGTGAACCTGAAGACATTGGGAAAAAAAAGCAACAAGAGCCATAGAACCACAAGTATTGATGTTCTTTTAGTTTAAATATCAGGATAGAAGCCTGGCATAAAAGCCACCACAAAATACCATTATATCATCATGCTAGAACTACACAACTACACTGCTGCAATGTACTATTTAATTTTCCATGGACATATCTGAAAAGTTTTTAACCAGTACTTTATTTACTTTTTTTTTTTTAGCTTTTTTTTTTTTTTCATTTTCCCTCATATGATTCTCAAATACACTTCTTAGTTTCTACATGTAATTCTTGAATGGTACTTTATATCTCTTCAGACATTCTTTGATTCAATACAAAGACTGCAAGAGGTCCAAGATCCACTTGAACCATACTAAATGTTTCTGAAAATTAACTAGGCATCTGAATGGAAGCAAAGCATTTATCTAAATTTTGTTTGTATTATTTTCAAAAATCTGCTCAGAACAGTTATTTTATCAATCTCAATAATTCAGTGTCAGACGTAAAAGGACCTGTGAATGTGTATTAGACATGATTTCTTCTGGTCAGCACTCCTGCTAGTAAACCCACATGCTAGGACTCCTCTGAATAGTGAGTGCAGTGAGATTAGGAAAACAGTCAAAGAAAATTCCTTTTACAATTCAAATATTCTTAGACATAATTAAATTTAATTTCTTTTTACATTCAATTATTCTTATTTAAGGGACTGTTTGCACAGTTTGTTTTCACATGCAATTATAAATGCTGTTTTAGAAAGTGTTTTTCAGTTTTAGGAATGAGGTAGTTTGAAGAAAACCCCAAACATTTCTTTATTCTTCAGTTAAAGTATAACTTAAAATCACTTTGTCATGGATTATCTAAGAGATGTAATATATTTGGATGCCTGTGCCCCTTGCACAATGGCCAGGGCTTTTTCTTGGAGAAAAAGACTGTGAACACAGCAGGAGGCTGACTAAGCATTGCTTCATGGCAGCTGAGACTGATAGCCACAGGGCTTTAGCGGGCCACAGAAGCCAAGTGGAGGGCAAATGAGGAATCTCCAGATGATCGGTGTTATCAGTGCTAGTCTATATGTTTACTCCAGTGCATTAAGCCAAGTTATATTTCATTAGCATAGAAGAGTGGAGAAAAGGAAAGCCAATAGCATGTTTGTGAGCATGGGTAGGGAGGAATGGGACTAAACCCCTGGTGTATTTGTTTGGATTCAAACCAGACACTGAGGTCTCCTGTCTCTGAACAAATATCCCTTCATATCTGGCCTTTCACCTGTTTGTCTGAATGAGTAATTCCTCAATTTTCCCCCCTACACTACATCAGGAGAGAGACTAGTAGAACTTCACTCTGGAATGTGTGCGTATTACAACATGATATGATCTATGAAAAAATACTGGGATGTTTGGAAGGAAAGCTTTCAAGACTGCAATTTACCTGTAATTTAAAACTGTTTTTAATAGTAAAGCCTACCGTAGGACAGTATATTAAGGCATTACTCCAGGACTGACCTTGATTAGAATAATGATGCAGAGCACACGCAGTGATGCAATCTATACATCTCTGGAAAATCTACAAGGGGTTCTATCCTGACAGATACAACACTGAGTTTTTCAACTGATCTCAGTGAGAGTTAGGTTGGTACTATACAAGAACAAAGCAATACCTTAACTTCTTTGTTCTTTCAGAAGAATTTGCAAAGGTTATTCTAAAGAAGGCAGAAGGAGGTGAGCCACTTGAACTGCTCCTGAAGAGACCAGTAATGAAAGAGAAGTAATAAAAAAATGAAAAGTCTCTTTTAATTGTCAATTCTCTGGTTATAGCTGTAATGGCTTCATTAGTAACAGAAGTTTTATCCTGAAAGTAATGGAAGAAGAAAAGTAGTATTTGCTGATGTTGATGTTATCCAAATAGATCATTTAGTTTTAAAAGGATGGTCTTAGTCACTGGTGCAAAGGTTTCCAACACAGACAAACCAAGGGAGAAACATGTGTCTCAAATACAACATAGAATGGAATATAGCTTAGGAAGGGTTCTTTTATATTACATCAAAATCTTCCAGTTTGTACCACTTTTCATTACTCTTCCTGAGTTGTGACCTCTACTAGCTCAAAACCACACTTTTCCTGTTATTTCTTGTATATTACTCCTACAGGTAGAGAAAATAATTTATCATCTCTATTTCTAGGAGTGATTTTTCTTCTATTTAAAAAACCCTCAAAACTTTATAAATCATTTTATATTTAAAAAAAATCTATCAGTACAGTACTTTTATCAATATAAGCTAACAAGCTTGTTGTACATTTGAACAATCCTAAGAGGCTGCTTTGTTGCAGAGATCTATTTCTCTGTGAGCAAATATGAAGTGACTTTATGCTGTATAACTTTTTGATCACTACAGTCACTATCCTGTAGTAAATATTGCAACATCTGAGGCTTTCCTCTGTAAGGACATGATTCCAACTCATTAAATTCTCTGCATGCTTTGGAATTAGAGTAAAGGTATTTCCCTTGCATGTTCTTTTCAAATAGTATGTGGGTAGGGTTTATATATGTATTTTTTTTCCCCACCTTTTTATTCTGTGAAAAATCAACTGTTCCAGTCACCTACTTGCACAGGTTTGGTTTTGGTTTTTTGGTTGTTTTTTTTGTTTGTTTGGTTTTTGTTGTTGTTGTTGTTGTTGTTGTTGTTGTTGTTGTTTTTTAAGGAAAATGTTTGTGTCCAAGGTTACAAATAGACAGAAAGTTTCTCTGGAAACAAAGCAGTCTTACAAAAATTTAAGACACAAAACAACAGATCTACAGATTGTTTTTCCTTAAGATCTTTACCTTTCCTTCAACAGTCTCAGAACTACTTTTCCACTACTCCGAAAGATTCCTCATGCTCTTTAAAATACCTCTGCCTCTCTTCCCTTCTCCTGCTTACCTGCACTTAATTTGCCTGCCCAGGGCAAGGTGCAATCTGTGCCAGCCAGGCACTATTACCAGAACAGATGCATCAGGGCAGGAGTCTCTGCTTTATGGGGAGGTAGGAGGAGCACTAATAAATTTTAATTTTCAATAAACTTATTTTAAATTAATGTTTTTGAGACCCTGTATAAAACTGACTGAAATTACTCCGTAAGTTCAACAGCTTTTGGGAAGACATGTATGACAGAGTTAATGCAGAGGTGCAATCCTATAAGCTCCCTTTTCTTCCTCAACACACTTAATAGTAACACAGACTTCATACCCTACATATATGCTGCTAGCGTAGATATACTTAAAAATGTCCATAATGCAGTTTGGATGGGAGCTGTATGATGAGCTTGTATAGTATTGTGAATAACACATAGTTATTCACAGTTATATAGGAACACTTATTGTAATTGTGGAGTGCATCACATAAAGATGTATGTATATCTATAAAAACGTAATGCTATGTAAGTAATGCCACCCTCTAAACCTTATTTTCTAAGTAGGCTGATGATTTTTATCAAGCAAAACAATAGGCCTGATGCTGATCTCACCCTTTGCAGGATGTATGATGCAGTACCTCTAATAGATTTAATGAAGCAGTAATTTGAGAAAACAGAATCAACATCAATGTTTTATATGGAAGTATTTGAGATAGCATCATCGAATTATTTCTGTCAGATAACTTGATTAAAGCTCAGGTTTGACCTTTTTAAACTCAAAAGTAAAATATCCTTTGAATTCACTATGAAATTTCATTTTGCCCATAATCCACACTTACCAATTTTACCAAATCCCATTCATCAAAAGTGTTGTGCCAGAACATGCAATTTAAAGTACTTGATTCTCTAGACAAGATTTAATGGAAAGAGAAAAACAGGTTAGATTAGTTTTTTCAATACTCAAAACTGATTAACGGTTGACATTATTAAACTTCTCATATATTGAAATCAAGATTGTAAAACATTAGTAACTAAAGACCTCCAGATGCAACCCTCCAGAAACATTTCACTATAAAAAGTCCTGCACATTGGTAAGAATGAAGAACCGTAATTTGGTCAGAGATACCATACTGAAATATCTGAGAGTCATCTTAAATGTAATGAGATATACGAGTGCCACGTCAGCACTTTTTTTCTCAAACTCATGATGAGTTCAAGAAACCAGTGAGCTATGATAAGCATGGGTAGACGTTGAGTATTGTATGGTGACTGTGGTAGGATGATTTATCTGGGCTATTTGTTCTGTGTGCTGTGTATCGTGTTATGCTGATGGATTTCCTTGTTCACTTTAGTCTCTTTTCTACCACAGTTTTTTTCTTAAATGAATGTTATCTTTCTGGCTTCTGGTTGCAGAGAATTTTTCTCAAAATGAAAATTCATTTGTGTTATAAAATTTATCTTTGGTATGAAACTATGCTGGAGGTGACTGTTGTATACATCCACCATAAGATTCCTTTATGCACTTTATGAAGCAGATTTCTCAAAGATTCATTGCTGATGACTTCTTGGAGACCCAGATTAGAATTTGACCATCCACCCAACTGTAGAGCTGCAGCCCAATCAGGACCGCTAGGTGTCAGTCTACTGCCATATATAGTAATTATATTCAGATGACAACTAATTAGCAAAAAATACTTTTTTTTGCTTATTTCCTTTGAACCGTTTCTTTATTGTTCCTTTTTATTTTTTTCATTTCCTTCCTTTTTAATTTTCTGAATTTGCTAGTCAAGCAACCAGACAACCATTTTTCTATGCCAGGTATGATGTCAGAGGCAAATGCCACATTAACTGGTCTCAGACTTTCCTTTCACCCAAATTATGTTTCATTCTATAAAGACTTCAGCATCAAGCATGAAGTAGAGGAGTTAAATATAAACTGCAATCCTACTTGAACATATTTCCTGGAAAATACAGGAATACATTATTCTTTTTTGATTTGGTGTAATAATCTGTTATCTTTTGTCATGCATGTTACAGTGATTTCATGCATGAGTGCAAAGGATGGATGATTTATTAGGAGAGCTCTATTCATCTTACAGAGCAGGCTTGGTTTTGAAATTGATATGTATTTAAAGAAATACAATATTTCAGGTCACAGTTGAGAAAATATATTCCAGGTTGCAGCTTCATTAAAGGTTCTCTTTTAAAAAAAAAAGGTACAAAAGAAAACTTAGCTGTTGCTCTTTTTCACAGTCTACATAAAATATTATAACTAATGAATGATTTAACTAGGATCATTTTCTACATCTCCTGTTCCTGCCTTTGTATTGATTTCCATTATTCATCCCTAATTATGGTACATAGTGTTATAAAATGAGATTTGATTTTGAAACATTGCCTGTAACAGGCTGCCCTTCAAAGACTGAAAAACTAAGGCATCAGTTTAATTACATCAGTCTGTCATGAAGAATTTTTGGAAATATTTTTAGAAGAATTTTAAAAAATATTAAAATATGATTGTTCTGTGAGGCCTATAGTTCCGCTTTAATTAACATCTCCCTGCACTGGTGATAAATCACCATTCAATATAGTGGTGTGGATATTTTTAAATTGTTAGTCCTGAGTAATTTGAATGTTGCTGCCAAGATACAGCCACCCATATTAATGAAAGCTGATTAATGACACCTGCTCTGAATAGAGTGGTAAAAGCAGGAGCAAAATCTCTGTGAGTTAATGAGATGGTCTGCCCTCCTTCAGGAAAGTCATATGGCAGCAAAGATATAGCTTTTGTTTAGAAAATGGTCAAGTCATGGTAGTGTATTACTTCTAGAGATAAGCTCAGTAGTAAACGATAAGACTTCATCTACTAAAATCTCATTTTTTCTTCTATGGATTTTTTTGTAATGTAGGCTTAAAGACAACATCACCATGAACATCAAGGTAGACTGTAAAACATGGATGGTTTTTAGAATTCATTGAACCAAAACAATTAGTTTACACTTAGAATACACTCTGTGGGTGGTTGAAAATTGACTGTGCTCACATTTTTCATACTCTGTGGTCTGAAATATAGCCACCGAACTGAAGAAAAAAAATGTCCTCTCAGCTCTTCCATGCTTTCATATTCAACCGTGTGACTGTTATTTTTTTAAAAGGAATTAGAAAGCATTTTTATTTCAACTAAATCAATCCTAACGATATTCCCACTTAAAAAGTGGAATTTAAAAATGAACATCGCCAGCCCAATTGTTCCCAACATGTACTGATAAAGAATAAAAACTTTCCTTCAATGAAATGAGAACTCCCTTTGATATTCTCTACACTGATCATTACCATTTAGGAATGAGACTTTGGGGTTATAATAAGTAGTTCTAGGAAAACATCAGCTCAGTGCTCAGAACCTGTGAAAAAGCAAATTGAGTGTTGAAAATTATTGGAAAGGAAATAGAAAATAAGACAGAACATTATTGAAACACTCTAGAAATCCATGGGGAACTAGCATCTTGAATAACAGGTGTAATTCCAGTCATCCCATTGTGAAAAGAATATAATATATGTGGGGAAAAAATAAAACAAAAACAAGGACCATCAAATTATGTGATATTTTACATTAAAAAACAAACAAACAAACAAACAACACACTTCACATCTTCAGCCTGAAGAGACTTGAAGGAAAAATCATAAAGGTCTGCAAAATCTAAATAGCTCTGAATAGCACTGAAAAGGTGCTGTTACAAAAACTAGGAACATTAAAAGAAAAAATACAAGACAATCGAGATAGTGATAAGACTTTTAAAAATAATACTTTAATTGTGGAACTCCTTGCTACAAAGTCAAGATGGTTTGAAAAAGTATTTAGATAGTTTCATAAAACAAAAAATGCAACATATTAAGCCTTTGGCTCACTGTAATTTCATATAGAGCTTTCTGTGTACAGTCCATCACATACATTTCAGTGCAGTGCATTGTTATTCAATGCATTATAGAGCAATCAGAAGCCTAGAAGCCACAGAGATTTTAATGATTGTGGCCAGGTCATATTCTGCCAGAAGGTCCAGTCTTATGTCTAGCCATAAAAGAAGGAAGGTGGTTTTGGAAGTTTGTCATACGGTGTAATGAGAAATATAGAAGAATGCTGAGGCTGCCTGCCATCTTGAGAAATGAGATATGAGAGCAGATGTCCCTCAAGCAAAATTTTATTACAGTGTTGGTTACTTGTCCAAAATGTTTTCCTCTACCTATCAATATTGTTTTTATTGTGCCCAAGTTTAGTTCAGCCAGCTGTTCCTAGTCATAGCCCTAATCTCTCCTAGGTTCCTAGACAGCTGAAGAGGGCTGGTTTATTGGAATTTATTTTATTGGATTGCAATAACTAGGGAGTTACTTTACTGGATGAGAAAGTGATGTAGAGCTGTATGTCACAACATATTACTAGATTTTCTGTCTGTTCAGGATGGCAGATTCCTTGAAGAATTTGTACAGATATGTTAAAAAGGAGGAGAGGAGAGATCAAGTTTGTAGCTTTCTACATATGGAAATTGTAGTGACATCTTGGCATTTCCAGATCATATAGGAATTGATGCATACCACACCTCCTGTAAAATGGACAGGCAGAAGTAACTTTTGGATTTTTGAGAATTTTGGCATGTATGTCTTGCCTTTCACTTCCTAAAGAGGAGCCTTGATTAACTATTAGTACCTTAGGTTTTGCAGTTCAATATGTACCTAAAACATCTAATATATCTAGAAAAGAAAAGGACTTTGTAAAGTTCTTTTCACAAATATTATGATAAACCACCTTTGATAATAATCTCTAGGAGTCCATTATTTATTCTGTCTACCTCCAGAAGCATCAGCCTCAGAATAGTTGGAAGGACCATTACAAATCCTTAGATTATCATGAAACTTACTTCCTTTGGTTAAGTTTATCTCCCTTGATCCAGCAAAAGTGCTTACCTCAAATGAGTTTTTAATTTAACAGAGTTAATAGTTCAGGGTGGCTCTCAGGATACCCTTAGCTCTGAAGATGTCACTGACGTATTGATTTCCTCGGCATTTTCTGTTCATTTGTGCTCATTACGATATGAGATCTTGGTGATGTCACCTCTGTGCAATGACAAGCTCTCCATGGCACTCTGCCAGCTCTTTGGTATTGAAACCTTTTGCCTACTTTTTAGATAGTGTTGCCTGTAAAGGTACTGACAGAGGCTCGTTGGCAGTTTATACTGAAGGCTTTTCAAGGAGTTTCTCCCTCGACTGTGAATGCTTCAGTTCACTGGGCACTCTTTATTTGTTTAGCCTTGTTCTTGCCCTTAAATTATACATTAAGTATAAATCTGCATCCAGATATACCACAGAGACAATGCTGTACTTATAGCTGACTCCAGCCCAGAGTGCTTACGTAATGTTTTTGGACTGTCTCAGTTCCCTAGAGCGAGACAGGTTGGAATTCCCCTGGCTTCAAAGTTTTGTTCCCCTTCGAGAGCCAAACACAAGCTAGCCTCAGTCTAAGACCAGAGGCAGGGCACTGCACATGCTGGCAGAACTCCTTTCTGTTCTTCAAAAATGCAATAAATAAATAGCTGCCACACGCCAGCAGGCACCCTATGCAGTCATGTCATGCAGTGAGAAGTATTTGCTGCTGGATTACCCTCCTGCAGAACTCTGCTTTGCTACTCTGCCAGATTGTTCTGTGGAGGGTGACAGATCTTCACCTGATACTTTCCTGAAATCTGGGGATTTGAACCATTTGCCACTTGATCTTTACCACTGACAGACAAGTCTCCCTCCTGGTACTGCCTCAGCTTTGCCTTTTCTCACCTCACCTCCTTTCTGGCATGTTGACCTTAACTTCTTCATATCCAGACTAGCAACCTCCATGAACGGCTCTCCCCTCTCCATTTTCCTTCTTTGAAACAGTGATAGGGCATGACATTTGAATCTCTCATAGTACTCATCCTGAACCTCGATATCATTGAGGCTTTTGGACAGAGAATCAATCTCTTACTGCCCAGACCTGCTAATGATATAAAGGGCTATGACCTGCCTGGGTGGTGAGCGTCAGAGACAAGGTGACACTGGCCCTCTCTCCATCTTGCTTTAGCATGTGGGCCTTTCGCACACCAATTCTGTATGAACAAGAGCTCTGCTCTGGCCTTTTGTAGAATTTAGCAGATAGGGAGAAGGAAGGGTATATTTTTTCTTGAATACTGAGAGCAAAATATCCCTTAAATTTTCCTATGAAATAAATGAAACTATAAATGGAAACTGCATCAAATACTATTTTCAGACAAACAGGTAAACACTGATTCCTTCTTTAGGATGCCTGTTAACCAATGTCCTATTTCTAAAGAATAAAAGTTCCTCAAAAGATTCCACAAGCATATTAATGGATATGAGTGTGGAATCCTTGCCAGCAAGTAAATTAAGAAAAGAGTAAAGAAAGTTAATGTAAATCACTTAATAATTTGAAAAAAATTAAAGAGGATTAAAAAAAGAAAAAAATGCAGATGCATACTCTCTGGATTAGATCTCTCTGTCCTGTGATCTCTCTAGCTTCTGGTTATTTCACATCTGAATGAATTAATTAATATCTCTAAGATATTTAAAACACCTAAACATACATATATTGAAATAACATAATTAGTTAAACTGTATTAATTTTCCTGAGCATTCTAATGCACATAAACCCTGGTATTACACTAAAATTGAGTAGATTTTTTTTTTGAGGAAATGACACTGAGGTATAACTTATATTCTGTTGCTGATTACAAGGCTTCTCTTTCTAGAAATTCCTACCCAGCCTAACAAACATCAGCTTAAATGAGGAGAGTCTGACACTGGGATGATAAGGCTGAGAGACAACTTAATTATCCTGCCCAAGAAGAATTTGCTTGTTTGGAAAATCTGAGGGAGAAAGCCAGCTTGCTTTTAGTATCCCAATAATAATTATGTACATTATAATACTTAGTGCATAGTATTTTCCAGTCACCATTGCCAGGAAAATAGATATAGGGATTTGTGTTAGAAATAAAGGCTATGAAATGAGTTTTCTTGAATAAGTAAATGCTTCATATTCTAGAGATAAGTTGTATAGAACTGTCTGAATAACCGAAACAAAGCAACCCATCTGTTTGCATGGAAAGCAAATGATGACCAGGTGTGCTTCAGCTGGAAAATCAGACCATGAGCATAGCCTACTGGATTCTAACAAAACTGCATTTGTAATAATTGCTTTGGAAAGAAGATTTGATGTTTAAACTCTTGCATGATATGCAATTTTTTTTCTTTCTTGAATCTTCTGCATTTTGTCTTGACAGAAAATCAAAAAGAAGCTGCTGTTTCCCTAACTAGTGAGCTAAGTAAATCTACTGTAAATACTCCATACTGCATCCCAAATTAAGACAAAATGAAATTTTCTCATTTTATTTTCTGAAACCTGGGTAATTTGTCTTTCCAAGCCCCTGACAGATTAAAGGTATGGTCAATTTTGACTGTAAGAATGAGACAATCATCTGCATAAAAATATTCAGGACAGGAGAGATAGTAGACAGACAAATACATTTTAAACTATAACGTTAGATGATATAATATTGATAAATAAAAAGCAGTCCTATTTGTGTCTTTAGCTGCAAATAAATTCACTGTCTGTATGTGAAGATAAACTATGAAATATGACAGTGATAACTTAGCATTCAAGAAGCTTTTTGAGCTTGTAACACCTACTTATTTTTTGTATGTCATTTTTCGTCCTTCCAGTTTGGATATTTCTTAGCCCTTTCCTAGAGCAAAACTTGCATTCTTCATAAAGGAAGCTAGTATCTTAGCAGGGAATCGATCCACCACTGCAGGCTTCTGCAAAGTGAGGGGTACCTTTTCTTGGCACCATGGATGTGGATTATGTTTCTCTCCTTAACAACTTGTTTCTCTTTAAACAAACACAACTCATAAAGACCATTTGTCTTTATTTTTTCGCTTTGCAATCCTGTAAATCTCTGCTACATCTCACCCACCATTTAATGGAAATAGCAGGTTCTCTAGAAACATTATGTGCTGTGAGGAACTTGGCTACAGAGAGGGCAGTGCTGGGAACAAGGGACAACAGTGGAATAGATGGCTTAATGCATCAGACCAAGTAGTTACCCAAATCTTAATGGTTTTGAGGTGCTTATGCGATCAGAGTCTATGATATTCGACATAACGTCAGTTATTCATTTTTTTTTTCAGCAAAAGCAACAGCTATTTTATTTTCTTGGCAGAATACTTCCTTTAACCTTAAAGGTTGTTTGTATCAGACTATAGATGTTAAGGGACAGAATTACATGCTAGTCAGAGCACCTTCAAAGTTGTTATCAAATCTCTCGAAGTAGATAGGAGGCTGATAACACGCTTGTTGTCTTTGGCTTGTTTTAGTTTCCTTAGTTTCAATCTCATTGCTGATCTCCAGCAGCTTCTCTGCTTGCAATTCTTATTTGACCTTTTTTTTTTGCAAAGTTATTGTGGAGGCTTTAAATAGTTCTTTATGAGATCTCAGTGGGTATTTCACTCTGAAATTCAGGAATAGTTCTTGTTATAATCCTGCGAATCAGCATATACAAGCTGACCTGCAGCTTAGTGTTCATTTCAGTCCCAAATGTCTATTGTCTCTCACAGTAGGTATAGAAGAGCACAGTATAAGGAAGAAAACTGTTTATTAAAACTGCTGTGAAACATGAATTAGAGGTTAGTGTGAAACTTTGAATTCTTAAACTGAAATGTCCTTGCCATCATTTTTAACTTCTTGACTACTACTGCAGCTGTAAATGTACAAATTTCTTTCTTTTACCCACTGTTAGTAATATTGTGTATTATACTTCCAAATTATTTCTAAATCAGGGTGATTTTAATAACAACAGATTATGAGTGGGTTCTACTTTTTCTGCAATAGATTCTTTATTTTGAAATATGTTGTGCTACCAGAGGTTAGATTGACTAAACCCATCCCCAAATGGCAAAACAAAACTGTTTCAATTTACATTGCTGAGAGAAAAAAAAAAGATAAACAGATTGTGCAATTGACACTTGAAACAAGTGAAAATCTGCAGATAAGATCATATTCTGAAGCTTTTCCTGATATTGAATAGCAAATAGTTTCTACAGATGAACATGAATAAATGTTTTAGAATCTAGTGCACTGATTTCATTGGATATTTTTGTAATAACAATTATTAATCCTTATTAGAAAGGGAAACTAAGTCAGAATAATTAAAAAAAATCTGGAAAAAAAAGTGCAATAAATATTTGGACCAGGCTATTTTGTCTGTTTTTTTACAGTGCTGACCATTAAACTGAGAATTACAAGAGTTTTCTTTTAACAGAAAGATTCTGAAACCTCATATTCCTGCACAGCAAGGTATATAAGCTCTGTTGTATGAGCAATTATTCTGCTGCCACTCTCCACATGGTCCCTTTTTTATTTTTATTTTTAAATTGACACCTTCCTTTCTACTGTCCATTCCATTTCGCATCACCAGTTCATGTTTTTTGCTTCCTAGTTTTTTGCCTCCTTCCAGAAAGGAAGGAAGGAAAGAACGAAGGAAGGGAGGGAGGGAGGGAGAGAGAAGAAAATGAATTATTATTTCTTTACTTAAAATCTTTCACTTATAACATTTTCCCTTAGATTTCTCCTGTTCATTTAAAAAAAAATAAATCTTTAATCACGTTTCTAAGGTAAAGATTTGCAATGACACAGTGGCACTGAGTCAGGGGCAGGACTCATGAACTGTGAAATCTCAGATAATTTCAGGCATGGTTATATAATAGACTGAATTAGCTGCAGAGTATTTCATTTATTAATTCATGATACCACACTTTAAACAGCATAGGAGTATTTTATGACAGCCACAACTTGATGTTGTTTTAGCTTTTCCTTAGATTGTTGTACAACTCCTATCTCCTTTTGTGCCCAAAGAAACTGCAGCTTCCATCTCAAATTAATCTGTAACTTGGTGCCAAGGAGGATGAAACTGAAATGCATGCAGTACTCTCTGTCTGTTTACTTTTACCCCAATGAGATCAAGAGCACTGTTCTTATGACTTTCTCATTTTTATTCCCAACCCTGAATGGCAGCTTTAAACATTATCTGATAGAGCAGACCTCATGTAGTCCTTAAAATCACTGTACTTTGCAATTTATTTCAACAGTGATGACCAAAGGGCTCAAAAAAGTCTTTGTTGACCATAAATTAACATGGACTGCCCAGGTTTTAGTACAAAAATATATGACTAGCAACACTGTTCAAACTGAATGGCATAAATCCCAGAGGATGTGCTTATCAAAACAAGACCATGTGTTCTGCATTATTAACTAAGGGCTGTTTACTCAGATAAGTCAATACGAAGAAGAAATTCTGAAAGAATATTTTGTTCCACAAAAAGAGTTGAGCTGAAAATATATTCAAGCTTTAGCTTTCATATTGGTCAACCTTTTGTTTTCATCTTTCATACCAGCAGGGTGGTGGAAATCCCATTTCCCAGATAGCACAAGCTGGCTGAGAGAAATCATTTTCTTCATTTCATTTAATTTCTTGTGCAGAATGGGCTAAGGATATAGCCTACAGGCACCCCAGGGTTTGATGTACTGAGATGCCAAAGCACTAAATTGAACAGGAAATTCAGAATAAAAACAAATAGCAACAAAATCTATGTGAAATGCACAGACTGTAATTCTGGTACCTTAGAGTATTTGGCACTATCTCTCTCCTGACTGATAATAGCATACACAGAAAATATATATCAGCAGCAGGGCAGTGGAGATAGTTACTACAGTCAACCAGAGGACACTCAAATATGATGCCAACACTCATTTCTTTATGTAAGGTGCTCTCTCTACATATTCCTCTACAAGACAAATAATATTTCCTTCTCTCAGAAGATTTCTATAATGAGAATAAATTGGGACAGCAGAGACTGAGTGCCAGCTTTAACTCAGGGCCTCATTTTTTACCACCTTCTCCTTGTCCAAAGGTAACAAAAACTTAAAACTCATGAGACTAATAAGTTTTACCCATTTTTTAATGATACAAACTGTAACTCATTTTTCAAATCTGGAAAGGAAGATACAAAGTTTCTGGTAATTAAGAGCTTATCCATGGAATTCCTTCCTTTATCAGTTTGCACCAGTTTGCACTTGTACTTTAATGCACTTATAGGTATAGCAGCATCTCTTCGAATATTTCATCTTAGATCTGTGGCAAGAGACAAAATTTTAGAAACTGGAAATTAAACCTTTTATTTTGGTATGCTATATTGATTTTCATGGTAATAAGAGGATTCTAGGAAGTGAGATTGGTTTTAAAGCCATGTCAGAAAACAATCATGAAGAGCACATCCAGAGTATAGTTAATGTCCATGAAGTCAGCTAGGCACTTAGGAATTTTCTGTGTCACTGCCTGAAGATGTGTTAGGACCTACGAATGAGTATGTGAGGAGTGAAAGCCATGGCAATGGTTAGAGTCTGTTCAGGGGCATCAGCTCATGTGAAAGTACATCCCATCATGGAGGAAATGAACTGCATGGGATGCATTAAGGCAGAAGACTACAATCTTGTCAGTACGGCTAGCAAAGTAGATCCAAAACCTGTGGTTCTGCATGCTGGGAAGGTACCTAAGAACAATTGGTGATATAAGTTTTGAATTTGTTGAAATTATGAGTAATATTTATTAGAATTCGTTTTTATGTTTGTGTCAAAGAATATGTAAATTTATATTCACGAATTATGCAAATAGTGAAAGGAAAACTCTGGAGGTTTCTCTCGAGTCCATTTTTGCTTGTTTTCATTAATGTTATTCACATGAGTAAACCATTTTCTCTTCATCTCTCCTTTGACACATCCTGTAAGTGCGTGAGATATCTAACTGATCCAAAAAAGATAGTTAAATCACTTACATGCATACACTGATATGCTTGGCTGAATCAAATCTTTGATATGGAACAGGGTTTCAAACTTATGGCCATCTTGTATATTCTAATTCAACAATATAGTGTATTCTTTCTAATTAAGTCATTACTTAATCAAGTTAAACCTAGAAGTCTGTCAATTACATGAAATTGACTGGGATGGCAGTCCATATAGAATTTACATAATAACAGCATGGATGGTACAGTTGAACAAAGCCATATTCTCGTAGTGCAATTACATGAACTCTCTCCTCAAACTGTGTCAATGTACATCTGCCCTTGATGCCGCAACAGCAAAACAGCTTTTTTGCTGCACTGAATTTTATGGCATATGCAAAAATTTTTCTAGTAGTTTTCTATTAGGGCTCCTACTTAGCCTTTTAGTATTAAATACACAAATAATATGAATCACAGAATCACAGAATGGCTGAGGTTGTAAGGGACCTCTGGAGATCATTTAGCCCAACCTCTTTGCTCAAGCGGCCTGGAGCATGTTGCCCAACGTTGAGTCAGTGGTGAAAATATAGAGGATATCAGTGTTACTTCTGAATGTCCTGAATCCTACAATATACTTAAAAATCTTTTCCTCTGGAGTCCGCTTTTGTTCCCTGTAATATTTTCTGAAGATCTTTAAATCCATTTCATAGACTTTCACTTTTGTGAATTATGTCCGATATTATTTTAGAGAAAATGTGGAAGACAAATCCTATGCAAGTATTTATTTGTTATTTATTTGTATCTAGGAGAACAAATCTCACAGTAAAATGAAATCATGAGGTTCTCATCACTTTGTATTTTTATTTTCTATGCAATCTATCGTCATTATTTTTGCCATAAACACTGGTCTACTCTTTCTTCCATGTGAAATACATATTTCGACCAAAACTGAGATTTAATTCTGTCTTTGTTTCTCTCAGGTTTTGTTTCTTGATGTTTAATTATTATTATAATTTACTGCCATAATTACCACTGCAGAAAATATATTAGTCAGGTAAGAGAGTCCAATGTACTTTGATGAGAACGCAGAAGCTTTTGCAAAGCAGCAATGATAGAAAGAATTTTAGAAAAAAAAAATCAGTTTTGTCACACATAAAGAAATATTCAGTGAAGAAAAGCAAAAGGAAACATATGGCAAAATAGATTTTCCTTGAGGTTCTAGTAGAGAGAATGCTAAATTATTTTGCTCTGAAAAGGAACTCAAGAAAACAGTACCCTGCAGATCATTTAGTTATGCTTACACAGCACAAGACCTCCTGCCTCTAATATTTTCTAATATTTTCCTATCAGCCTCACACAGGCTGTAGTTTTGGGAAGGTGAGCTTAAAAGAGATGCTACAAATAACTTGTACTACAAATGCATACTCTAGATTGCCTTAAGGGCCAGCCATCCTAAGCATCCAGGCTATGGTCCCTGTTGTGCATGAATGAGCTTTTTTTTAACAGGGAGACCCCAATTTCTTCACGATGCACACACAAACATAAAACAAAGTATCAATGATATAGCAGACAAATTTACAAGGCTCAATATGTACTGAGCGGGCTTATGATCTTTAATACTCTGTCTTTTCTTTCAGTAGTCCCTGTTCCATAGCCAAGGACTGGCATTCAGAGCTTTCCAAGGTCAGAATTTGAAATTCTCTGTACTCTTCAGTGTCAAATATGAGCTTTAGGGAACCTGAAGGAAATTACACATCCTAAATATCCCACTAGACAACAAAGGTTGTGGAAGTTGGCTTGGTGGGGAGACAAAGATGCTTCCTAGCTGAAATCTTCCATTTGACTCTGGAATGTGTCCTGTCATGTGACCAACATGGTACATCGAACTTATACTGACAGTGGGATGACTCCTAGATGAATTATTTTTGGTTATACAGTAAGTTCCATATATCTGTAAATTGGTAAATAATAAAATTAGATATTATAGAGCCAACATCTAGTGAAGTGAATGATGGCACAAGGCAAAATTCCGCAGTCAGGTTTGGAAAGCTGAATCTGCATTACTCATGCAAAGTAATATAGCAAAATACTCAGTAAGGAGAAGTATAGGCACACAGACAGTCATGTTTTCCATTCCTAATCTCTATTCATAGCACTAATTTCCATGACAAAGTATCTCTGCATATATAGTAGATTAAATTTCACAGAGTGTTTCCATGTTTCCTGATTTTTTGGAGTATGTTTTTTTTTAATAGCATGTGCCTGAATCTTCAACCTTTTGACCTCTCTCACAGGACAAGTGTCCTGCTAATCTTCCACAAATAAATTACGTTGCTTTCTACAGTCACAGTATGAGAAGGTTGAAGAACAACCAGCTTTGCTAGGTGACTTCCAAACCTTCTTAACAGGCAACCTGGACAGTAGTTGATTTGATTTTCCATGAGGAAATGGAAGAGTAGGGGGCAGGAAACAATAGTTTATTATCTGGGGCCTTGGCTGTACATAAGCAGCCCTTGTTCCATTTCAGTGCAACTGATTTAGCTCAACTGTTACCAAACAGAATCTCTTTGCCTTTGCACTGAGCTCTACCCTTGAGATCCACTAAGTGACAGCAAGTACCAGCTAAAAAAATAAGACACTATCCAGTTGCAGGTAGTTGTATTGCTGCAGTTACATAGGTGTGCCTTCCAGCTCAGTGAGTATATTCTGACATATTGAGAAGGATATTTTGAAAATTGTAGCGGTGTAAGAACTGGGTGGGCTGAGGTTGTTTCTTATATTCTGGGCGAATGGATGTTGTAGACTTCTAGTACTCACATGTTAGGAGTTTATTCCTTCCAAAATAAGGCCATAGACTTGAGTCTTGACTGAGTATGAAGCATAACCATGACCCACAGACATCCCAAGGGTGAAAATAGACCTGAGAAATTGGCCTACTTTACCTTTTTGAATAGTGGAATACAGCACACTATTCTACACTTGTGAGATGAGAAAACATATCAGAAGGATTACATTTCCTCACTAAAAGCTTGAATAATTACTAGAGAATCAGTTTTGTGCTCCTTTCAGTTTGCTGATATCATTTGCTTCTAATTGGGTTAAGGTTAAAACTAGTTTGAAACAGCCTGGGAATACGTTCATATGAATGTTCTTGTCTTGAAAGTTCATATGAATGTGCAAGTTGAGCTTCTTTGCGATCACATAGAAGTAGAAACAATGAAGTGACATGGATCAAGTTCAAAGTATGCTAGTTCCTGGCCAAATCAGCACATGTTCTGTGTTTACTTGGCATATTAGCACACATGGTCATATCAAAAAACATATCAAATCCAAGCTAGCCATACTGAATCTAATTTGTGTTGACTGAGCAATAATTAACAATCTTATTAAGGAAAGCATCTGAAACTCAACCAAATACCAAATCCAAGTTTCTTTCAGGTGAGGTTGAAGGATTGTAAACATGAAATATAAAATTCCTTTTTGGTTACCTTCTAGTAGTCAAAAAAACCTGATAAAAATATATCTTAAGGCCTTTCTTAAGTGTGTATGGACTGAGTTTATTATCCATAGATAGTGGCTATGAATATTTTCTGCTGAGACAAAATCCCACATGATTTTCAATCCTTTTTTTTTTCAGTTGCTGAATACCAAAAGTTTCAGTACTACTGTACGTAGGATTTACTTGATACATATTCTATGTCAAGCACTCTTGCTCCTATGCTCTGCTACTATGTCCTGAGATAACTAAGATAGATTGAGGCATATCACTAGTCAAGTCAGGAGAAACTCTTTAAAATCACATTGAAACAACTTTTGAATAAAATTGCAATATAATAATTAATATTACAGTATTATAATACAGCACAGAAATCAAAATATATTGTCAGATACTATGTGTTTTACATAAACATGCAGTTTAGTGTGGCCAACATTGTTGCTGTTTTTCAAAAACATAATCTGGAAGGGACTGGTCAGCAGCTGAGTGGTACCACCAAGTAGATAGAGTCAGTGAAAACCCTACTAGTTTTTGGAAAAATTTCCTATAGTTTGAGCAAATTTCAACATCCAAGTTTTGCTATATTAGACTTCCTATAAGTTGCTTACAACTACTATACCACATGAAAAATGAACACAGGATTGGGTTTGGGAATTTACAGAGAAATGTGCCACATCTACAAAATCAAGGTAAAAAGGGCTAAAATTTATAAGAGGAGGAATTTTAATTGTTTGTTTGTCAACTGGAACCCAATGAGAAAGATAGGTGTGGAGTCATAATTGTACTGGAGTGTATTTTTTCCCTACCCCAGTGCTGATAAATCTGCAGTGATTATCAGGATTAACTATACTTTTGGCAAATTTGTGTTCAGGAGTCTGTAGAGAATACAGACACCATGCAAAATTAGTGATACTGCAAAATATAATACATGCATACTCATTAGAAATGGCTGTTCACATTTCATGCATAGAACTGCAAAATGTATGATGAAGAAAAAAAATTAATTAAAAATCAGGATTGAGAAATACAGTTTTTCTACTGAATTAGTCTTTTCTTGAAACGAGGTTGATGAAGACTACATTCAGGAGCATCGATTGTATCTGAGGCTATTTACTATAGTAAATAAAATTTAGCAATTTAAGTGATCCTTTAAGATCCAGATTATAGGAGTTGCTTCTGCCTCAGGCATCAAGATCTTATCTCTTTGATGCAAGGTGTAGCAATTCACTCTCAGTTATGCAGATCCCTGTTTAAAAGCTAGGATATGTGGATCAAGACGGTGCTGTGAGTTTCTGTTACTGTCATTTCCATAACATTGTTATGATCAGTTCAAGTTTATTCTCACTAAGTCTTTTGAAGAGTATCCAAATTTCAGTTATTTAATAAGAATATATTTCTCATATTGAAACAGTTGATTTGCTCAAATACATGACTTATTTTATAGCTTTTGTTTTAACTCTCTTGAGTTAATTTCTTATCTGAAATTTAAGGTTCTCCCCTCTCCAAACCTGAAAAATGATACAGTAGGTAAGCCTCCAATAGAGGCTATTATGCTATATGTCTTTGACCAACACTTGGGCACAGATCCTATTTTTCCTGTTGGATCACTATTATAAAAAAAATATTTTTTCTTAGGAAGTAAATATTAAGCTTGCTCAAAAATAAATGCAGCAGAAACATTTCCAAGAAAAAACTTTGCTTGTTCTCCTGCAATAGGTTACTATTTTTCTGATATGTTATATCAGAAAAATACGATGCTCAGGTTGCTGGAGCTTTGAGTCTGTTATTTTGCCATGTTTCTATCTCTCAGGTTTTTTTCATCTCACATCTGCCCAGTCACAAACTACTATTTGTGCTGCAGGTCATTAAGTGATACCTTCCAAGTTCTTATTAAGCAATCAAGTGTCAGTTTGTTCATAACATCCAGAAATAAACTGTTGGTGTTACTATATGAACAATAATGGTTACCCACAAGCACTATCTTGAGTGAAGTAGTGCACCTTAGCTGATATTTCCACATAATAGTTCTGTGCCTGCTGAATCCAGTCCAAATGAATATACCATTGTAATTTGAGCAAGATAAAATCAGTATTTTCTTTCCCTTTCCTTATTCTATATTAAAAGTCCTGTTGAATTCCAATAAGAGATCACTTGGCTGAAGAACTAAAATTGCTGCTTGGTCATTCTCTTTGCATCATATTTTCTTAAAAGACCGTATATAAACTTTGAAGTCAGTCTGCATGAAAGGAAGTAGACCTTCCAAGTGTCAGATTCTTACAATAGGAATCTGCAGATGGCACTAAGTCCATGGAAAACCATTATACCTTATATATCTTCAATGTGGTAGTAGATTATAAATACACTAGGATACAGTGAGAAGTCTTGTCTTAAGGAAAAACAGAAGCAGAAAGTAAATTACAATGTTTTCTGATATTTGGGTGTTGGTTCTTATTGATGACAGTGCAGGTTAGGGTGTTCTTTTTTTCCCCCATACCAATATATAAAATATTATATATTATCCAAATATCTTGTATAATATCTTATAATTATGACAATATCTTATGCATATACATAAATGGAATGTGACTTTGTCTAGTCTCACCCTCATTCAGCTATTTGTTCAGTATAGCTTGTGCGCATCTCTTGATTTAGTTGTTAATCTCTTATTTCATCAAGTCTATTATTAGATTATATTCTCAGTCTGTGAACAGAAACATACTGCACAGAGCACCAAGTCCATTGAAAATGTAAATCCTACTCTTCTGTAGGAAGTTAATGACCATGACTGAAGCTCTACTGGGAGATGTCATCACACCAGTCACTAATCCCCTTTTGGCAAAGCCTGCTGCAAAAGGTCACATGAGTCCATCAGACCAGTTTGCCAGAAGTGTATTAAAGAGAACTCACAAGTTCCTGTGTGCTGGCAGAGCTGTGAGGGCAGCAACCTCCTAGTGATGGGCAGTGCCAGGGAGCCAGAAGCACTGAACTCTTCAGTTGGCACAGGTAACACAAGTAAAGCTTCTGCATGTGGCTGTTTGCAACCCCAGTGACTTCACAGGACTGACTTGGCTCTCACTGATACAATTCCAAATTGACTAGTACCTTTACTCTTTTTATTTGTATTATAAAGTAATTAAATTATTTGTGGTTACTGTAATAGTAGCATTGAATAACAGTGATAATAATTAGTCATATGGAAAGTAGGAGGATATCAATGGACAAGTCTGAAACTCCAAAGTTTGTTTTGGATGAAGTGGTTTTATAACAGTCTTTGTTCTGAAATATCTGGTGCTTCCAACTTCCGCTTGACCTATTTTTCTCAGCTTGCTCTCTGAACAAAAAAATATTGAGATTGGGATTTACTAATAGTCTAGGAGAGGCTAAACCACATTTCCTGCGTCTGCTGATAGTGTTTGGCATTAATAATTGATGGCAAAGGTCTCTAAATCTTTTACTTATTACACCTAACAATTATTAACAATAAAGTAATATTTCAACATATGATTTATTTTGAAGTATTTATCATGAAATCACATTTGGCTGATAATCCAAATAGAAATATACTGTGCTTTTGTGGTCAAAGATCATCAAAGAAGCATTACGGTTCATAATAAAAAGAAATAATTGCTTCCTCAAAACTGTGGTGCAGAAATCAAAGATTTTTTTTCCTTAAACTGGATTCTGAAGTATTAAAGAGACTACATTATTAGCCTTTATTTAACTTACTCTTTTAAAACTCTGACATTATAAAATGTCCCAACAACCAAACTTGCTGCAAAGTAAAAGCAGCATTTTTTTCACATAAACTTTCATAAAAATATTCACTGAAGAGAACATTTACTTTCTTTTTTGTTTATGTAAATTCTCCAACTGGCTCCTAGTCAGCCTTTTTTTCAGGGTATTGATTTAAATGAACTGTAAGAAAAAATACCTTGAAATGAATAGTTAGAGTGTTGCTGCCAAGAAACTTAATACACCAAACAGAAATAGTAGGTTTGGTTCAGGAATCAAAGGGATGCATTTCTATGGCCTGTACTGGTCATACTAGATACACACAAGAGTCTCAGCTGACCTGAAGTCATATATTCTTCAGAGAGAAATCTGGTAGTAGTGAGATGCATATAATTCCGTGTGTTCTTAGAGTGAAAACGGTGAGGACCTGTTACAAACCAAGGCTTTGGTTTGTACAAGTCTGTATACTGTCATGTTGCTTCAGAAAAGCACTCATATCCACATCCCCAGTGCAGATGTTCAGCCTTTTAGGCAACTTGACAAAGATTTTCTTAAAGCTACTGTTTGCTTCTGCCATGAAAGGAGCAGAAATAAAGTCACTTATCTGATCAAAGGCCTTCCTGACTTCCATCTGGTCTAACCAAATCCCAGGGCACAATTCATTCTCACATTGGCGTCAAGTAGCAATGTGATTAACTACCTATTGAAGCAATTCTTACTGCTTAGACCTAGAAGTTCATCTTTCCCATCTGATGTTTAACAAAGGAACAAAGAAAACAAAGACCTTGAAAAAAAATTGAGTATTTTCACACACACATTTTCCAGTAGACATCATTTATCCTTTCTTCTTTACTCCCCAATCCGTTTCAGAACAATTGCTTTATCCCATGCACTGCTTAGTCCAGGCACAGGCTGGTTGTATCAAAAGTATAGTATATGGTAAAAACAAAAATTCCAAAAAATATTCAAAACTAGAGGAATAAAAATGGCAACATAAAGGTAGAGATAAGAATCCTATCCAAGAAATGCCTTGCAGCTTCTAAACATTAACATTCTTTCTCTCCTCCCACACCCTTGGCTTCCCCTGCAGCCAGCAGGGTTTCAACAACCCGGAAGGCCATGGATATTTTCTGCTGGAGTGAGCCCAACATTTTAAAATATATTTATGCAAGGGTATCAATCATGTAATTCAACAGAGGTCAAATACCTTGCAAGTTCTTTTTTTTTTTTTTTACTTCTTTTTTTTCTTTCAGTTTCCATTTAATTGAAAGAATATGTTTGTTAAATTTGCTAAATCGCTCATTCCAATGTACAGTACTATGTTACAGTATTAAGACCATCTGTATTGTATGTATTCCATATAAAGGAATGTCTAGTTTACAGACTTAAACTCTCTAATTCAAATGCCAGAGTCAAGATTATGTGAATAATCCAGTGTGTCTAGGCAACACGTTTGTCTTGAATTATCTGGTCACACACCAGGCAATACAATATAGCACATTGTTCTACACCCTTACATGAAAATGCATTGTTTTAAGGGTTCCTTCCTTCCTTCCTTCCTTCCTTCCTTCCTTCCTTCCTTCCTTCCTTCCTTCCTTCCTTCCTTCCTTCCTTCCTTCCTTCCTTCCTTCNTCCTTCCTTCCCTCCCTCCTTCCTTCCTCTCTCTGCCTCTGTCTCTAATTTAAAAGTTCATAATACACAAGTTGCATAATCTATCTTTATTGCCTATGCCAACATCTTCAAACCTGAATCACAAAAATGAAACCCTTATGTAAGCCATGCTCTATTTAGTAAGCTCCAGACATCTACAGCTACCATTAAAATAATTTTCTCTGTCTTGCTGAAATTCATAATACAGTTAGGTGTTAGATATCCATCTTGCAATGATATGTGCTAATATGAAGCCTCATGCTAAATGATGCATCCAATGCTAATATTTTTTTTGAAACCCATGGGTATGTTACCAAAAGTTTTCTTTAAAAATGAGTTAGAACTACTTTAACCTGACAACTACAGCACAGCTACAACAGTAATTTACTTTTAGGAAGAAATTCTGTGACAAGTCTTATATCAAGACTGTTCTTCAAGTTTGAAGTAGGGCCTAAGCTTTTATAATTACGAAAATTCAAGGACTGCCTTTAACTAGTTACTTTTTATTTTTACTTTCTCCTAGTGCAAAAGAAGAATTTTAATTTGAAAGAGTCAAAAGTGTGAGATTAACATTTACTTCTTACTCCAATCTCCTCCTATTTAATTCAAATAGAAGGAGGTTGGGTTTGTACAGCTTCTTTGGTGAATCTGTAATCACACCTACCCCTAGAGACATTTATTTATGACATATTCTCAAATTTCAATGGCACAAGAGCCAGAGTGGAAAAATTCTTCATTTAAAATTATGGAAGATAGGAAAGTCTGGAGGCTAACCTGGTATAAATCAGCTCTACAGAGAAGGACCTGAGAGTCCTGGTGGACAAGTTGACCATGAACCAGCAATGTTTATGGCCAGGCCGGTGGTATCCTGGACTACACTGCCTGCATGTCAAGGGAGGGGGATCCTCCCCCTCTACTCAGCCCCTGAGAAGTCACAACTGCAGTGCTGCGTCTAGTGCTGGGGTTCTCCATGGAACAGGAGCATGATGTACTGGAAAGAGTGCAGTGTAGGGCTAAGGAACTGATTAAGGAACTAGAGCACCCCTCCCGTGATGAAAGGCCAAGGGACCCAAGATGTTTTGGCCTGGAGTAAAGACTGTGGAGTATCTTATCAGCAGGTTTAAATATCTGATGGCAGGGAGCAAAGAGGAGGGGGACAGACTCTTTTCAGTGATGCCCAGAGACAGGACAGGAGGCAATGGTCACACATGGAATCACAAGAAGCTCCAGCTGAAATAAGCAAAATCCTTTTTTTACTGTGACAGTGACTGAGCACTGGAACAGATTACCCATAGTAGTAGTGTGTCATCATCTGTGGAGATACTCAAAAACCATCAGGATAGTGTCCTGTGCAACGTGCTCTAGGGGATCCTGCTTGAGCAAGCAGGTTGGACTAAATGATCGCTAAAGGTCTCTTCCAACTTTGCCTGTTCTCTGATTTGGAGAAAAAAGGGATCTGTGCAACTACACAACCACACAATATGACTCAAGGGCAAGTGCTGCATTGATTGGTGGTTTCAGCCTTCTAAAATCTTCTTACCTGAGTAAAAATGCATCTCAACATAATAAAGAAAAATGCAGAGTGCAACTCACTGACTTTCTACACTAGTTCTCTGAATGAAACAGGCCCAGTGTTACTATTTAAACACACACAGTTACAGGAAGGCTCTGCACACAGTTCAGATGCTGTCAAAAAAAAGAAAAAAAAAAAGTGTGGGTTCACAAACAGATCCAAAGCAAATTAATTTTGTCATTTGTTCAATGAAAATTGTGATACTTTTTATCGCAAACTTGCACCATTATTTTGTTTGTTTCATTAACAATTCAGGTATCTGGATCAAGGCAAACAAAGAATAAAAATATGGCTCTTGGCCCAAGACTTCATGGTCTAAATATGAAAAAGTGAGCTATTAAGAACAAGGCAGATAAAAAGTACAATGAAATTAGGTTTTAGTCAGTTGTTTAAAGAATGGTCTCAGCATTTGATATGTGAAGCTTTGTAGACTATGGAGCAAAATGGGAGGAATTTGAAGTTACGTAATTTAATGCTAGTTTTATTATCAAGGAAAGACTTCAAAATTCTACACAAAATTGAAAATAATAATAACTTACTATTAGTGTTTATATATGCATAATTATGCATTCTCTGCATATATATGCATTCTCTGATCAGAAGAAATTTTTGCTACATACCTCAGATTGAACTGTTCTATTTAACAATAAAATTGAAGATATAATAACACAGAGGCAGGACCGTTTCTATGTAAGGTTTTGCAAGGTTTTCCAGTAGCTATAGGAGACTTTCTAAAGTTAATTCCAAGTTAAGTGTCATGTAACTTCTTTCAGTGTTCAAAGGAAGAAAAAATCCTATGCCAGAGTAAAAATTAGTCACTCAGATGTACAATTGATTTATTTCCACCCAAACATTTCAATACCTAGAGAATTACCACATGTATTCTGGCTAGGGGTTTTATTTTATTTGCTTGTCTGTTTGTTTGTTTGTTTGTTCCTGAATATAGTGAAGCAAATGCACTCATTCAGCTACAGGGGGATATTAACCTGTCAGTGAAAAGGACATACAAAAATCAAACTGTAATAAAGGCCAAATCTTAATAATCATAATACTTATTAACAAGAATTTATCTGCCGATTCTACGTGCTTTTCTCCTTTTGGAATCAGGTGCAATTTTGAGTAATACTTGATTCCTTCAAAACCTTTCTTTTTATAAAAAACCATATTGTCTAAAAACTAACAAGAACACTTATACGCTCTCAATTATAGCTACTTTAATGACTATTTAAGCAGGTATCTACTTTTAGGATGCCTATGTTAACCTTAATATGCACTTCTTAAATCTCATTTTGAATTGGACTTTTAATGTGGGGCTTATATTTTGCCTCTTTCAGTACATTATTTGTAAGAACATGTCATTAGAACATATCAGTTTACCACAGTTCACTAAAATTCATGCAATATGAGCTTGACATCTCTTTCAAATCATTCTTTTAAGGATGATAATTGAGCTATAAGAAGACAGACAGCTTTTAAGAGACCTCTTCTAGAGATAGTGCAGATTGTCAAGACTGTTTAAGGCATTGTTTTACTTAAACCAGAAGTAAGCAATGGGATGTCAGTCATGTAGACAGCAATAGCAGCCAATTTCAGATGTGTTCCAGTGACTGTAAAACAGGTAGCATGCTTTAAAATTATTGAAGTACTCAGTGCTTTATATGACCTTGATGAAGCCTATATGACCTATGAAACCCTGGAATCAAAGAGTTCTCCTTACGGCTGCTAGAGCTACCAGAATTAACAGGAGGGCTACAGCAATATATCCAATATATGCAATATATCCAATAATGTAAAAATGTGTTTCAAAATGAAGAGAATTAAGAGAAGAGGTAAAAAATGAAGTTATCCTGGTTGCACAGGACGCTATGAAGTTAGATGCATTTTCCAGTCTTTCTTTTTTTGACAGAATGAAATCACATTTTGGATACGTTTTAGGTTGACACAATGTACAATGCAACCCAGCATTCTTTTTATAGCCGATGTTTGTATTGGCTGCTGTTTTTCCGTCTCCATGCTCAAGCTCTTGACGTCATGTTGTAATTGTGGGTATCAGTGCCAGCTGTTATAGTAGCTAACATAGCATTGTGTGTAGTTGCGATACACTGAGGGTTTGGCAGGGTTTTGTCCTATATTTCCTTTAGAAGCAAACTGGAAACATTTCAGATGCAATAAACCAATGTCAGAAATTCCTGTATTTAAGGACTAATTTTTCATCCATGAAAATCATTAATACTTGATTAATGTGATATAAGATTAAACTCTCACTGCTGTACCATTCCTTGCTTGTATGCATGTCTCCTTTGGTTGACTGCTATCTGTATGTATTACACCTCTTTATGACACAGAAGCTGGCTTCATGAGAGACATATTTAAGCTTTTCCAACATTCTGGGAGAGGATCCAGTGCTATTTTTTTTAATACACACGGTATTAGATTAGGAAATTATATTTCCCTAAATTTCAGCAGTTTAGAGTTAGGATTCAGAATTTAGTATTTCTGAATAAACCTCAATGATCAGCAAAAAAAAAAATCTAATATTAAAAAGAAAAAAAAAAAAGAAACTTTCCTTTAGTTATAGCCTCCATCTTAACCTGGTACGCCTGCAGTTTTACAGTTATAGTCTCACTTTTTTTCAGAAGTGTGAGAATCTCTGTGTATTTTTTTTTTCAGGCCTTTGCTCTCCTCCCATAGCAGACAGCTGCTTCTGTTCCTCTTCCTCTGTCTGAGAAGGCTGTCATACCTCCATGATCTCATACTGACTTCTTGTTATTTCCCTTTCTGTGTCTCTTAGTTTGGCTGACATTGAGAACTACAGCCAAGAGCGTCTTAATTTTCAGTTGCAACTTCCATTCTCTCAGTTCATCTACAGATTTCCTCTCTCTTCCAAAATATTCTCCCAAACAAGGTACTTCCAAACTCCATATGCTCCTTTAATTTTAAGCATATGAGTAATGGTACTGGATTCAGTTCAGTTTCTCATGCAGTTGTGATGGATGGCTTGAAAGGAAAGCCAGCCCTGTGGACTCTTTCTACCCTGTCTGCCTAGTTCCAGCCATTCTGACGCCCCGAGGGCAAGGTTTTTCAGCATTTAATATTTGCCAAGAAGTAAGCAACAAAGGAATGTCTTTTCATAATTGTATATGTTTCTTTGTGCATTCAACATCATTGCAGATGGCAGTTTCTCATGCTACTGTGCTACTTTTTGTGTCAGGTAAAGTATAAAGAAATAAAAAAGATTCTAGCTATATCTCAAAAATATATGAGAACAAAATGAAACTGTTTGCAGTGAGGGAAAAATAGTAATTTATGACATACTACCTTTTTTCCAGTACTAACTTAAAGTAGTTGCAGTAACTTGTATTCTGTTTTCCTTCACTTCGTGTTAATTTTCTATTTAAAAAATCTATTTGGAAACAAGTTAAATAAACAAGTTGATCAGCCAGGAGGGTTTCAGTGTTCCTGCTGACACTGGCACACAGAGGATATATGATGGAAAAACTAAATAAGGCTTTAGTCTTACCGAAGGAGCAAAAAGTAACAAGTAAAAATTTTCACTGGTTCAGTATTTAACATACACACTAAAGGAAAGGATGGAATGGCCATCATTGTGCAGGGTGAGGAGCAGTAATCTCAGCTGCTTTTTTTAAGGAGAAATCATTTAGGAGATACTGGCAATAAATATGATAGTCTATAACATTTGGCTTTTCCTCCTTAGATATCAAAGTTCTTTGAGATCAAAATACTAAAGCATGAAGTGGAGACATGATTTTCTCCATATTTGGCACTGCAAAAACAAGTTAATAAAATGCCAGTCCAGTCTTTTATCCATTAGATCATCCTGGTGACAGAAAGCTAAAAGCATTGGAGTCTCATTTGTGACAAAGTAAATGGCTTCACTCATAAAAATGTTGACACAAGCAATCTTATTCTATTGTAGAGAAGAGTGAATCATAGCTGACAAGTCCACTGCTCAGCTTGCCTACCCAAAAAGGAATATATACTGTGTATATTAATTTCAGTTTGCCCTTCATACATTGTTAACTTCTTATCTTTTCATGTGTCTTTTCAACGTAAAATAAGCAAGGCTTTGGCCTAACTGTTAACGAAAACCTTCCTTCACTCAAGTAACATATCAAGATGTTAGCTTTTCAAAAAATGCTAAATGGGTTGGTTGGACTCTAAACTATTCAGATCAGTGACTGCTCCAATGCAAAGCAGTGCACCAGTAGTTCAGAATAGAATATCATAGCTCAGCATTTTACTTTCCCCCCTAAAACAGTTATATATCACATTAAACTGTCCTGTGGATCCATATTTACCTATGAAAGCACTTGTGTTAGCTTTTTTTATGATCAGAGTTCCTACACTTTCCTCCATAATCTAAGAAATGTTTTCTTGAACAGATTTCTATCACTGTGGAGTTTTAAGGTTACATTCTCTGTCTTACATAAATACATTAGTTCACTTCTTATGTGATACTGTTCAAATCTACCTAACACTAATAAACAGAAATCACTGTTGACTTTAGAGTAGTATAAACTTTCCATCATGCTCTTCCTCTTAGATTATAAAGGTCAGATGGATTGTCTTCTTTTGCTGATGATGACATTAAAAAGACTTATTCTCAGAAGTTACTAGGTGGTAGTTATATGTGAATTGAAGAGCACATTAACAGCATTGTTCTTCATGAATTGTTTTACAATTTCAAGAAACTTATCCTTCCAGAAGCAAAGTATTTATTTTTCAGCCTATTTTCCCTTTAGCCACTTCCATCCTAAGGAAATCGGAGAATCACTGTCTATGCATATGTATTTAATCATCATGTTGCCTATCTCTATTTTAAATCTGTAGCAAACCAAGCTAAACTTGACTTAACGGTAGAATTTAAAAGACATTGAGGATTTGAGTCAGTTGACCATTTACAGATATCCAGTAACACATAAGATGTACGTTGGAATTTGAAGCATCAAAAAGACTCTAGCATATACAATACACTTGCACCCTTTTTTTCTATTGAGGCAGCTCAAGTGATTTTGATATACCAAACAGCACTTGAAACTTAAGGGTTAGCTCATTCAAGTCCTATATTTTCACTGATCATTTTGGAAGATAAGGTGCAGTGAACAAGTAGGCACTTTCAGTATCTAAATCTAGCTTCCTTAATCTTGAAGTGAAACTCATTCTAAGCTTCTAATAAATAAATTGCACAAAAGTATGCTGGTAGGCAGAGGAGGGGTTGAAATTTGTCCTCTATCTTGACTAGGCCTCATAGCACCTATGTAGGAATAAGTGAATTTTTGCTCGTGTGGACTTTTCAGTGTCACTTAAGGCTAGATCTTATAATCTTTAACTGCCAGATGATAGATTCCATATTGTTTGATTATGTAACATGACATAGCCTTAATGTAGTACAGTTTCATTCAATAACAAATTAACACAAAAAAAAAAAAAATAGTCCTCGTAAAACTAGTGGCTTGCTTGGTGTTCCCAAGTGAGAAAATGTAAATTCTATTTTCTTTTTTTTTTTTATGAATGTATCTTTCCATTTCTTTTCTTCTCAGGCACTACTGAGAATCAGAAACAAGTTTCTTACTGGAGTCTCAATATTTTCTTCATTTCTAGAACAGACGTTTGAGGAGTGACATTGACTAAATAACCACTCAAAGTCCTTTCCAGATGATTGGGGTTTTTTTCTATAATACTTCTCCTTGGCTTATAAGATCACTGTGGAATCATTCTTATGCAACTCCTATTTATATGAGCATATTTCAAGTATTGATTTTGAGTGTTTTCCTTTGCTGTCCTATTCTTCCTTCTGTTCACTTCTTCAGACTACCATCAGGACACTGGAGTAATGACAGACTGTCATCCAGCCTTCCTTGACAAAGACACTTTAGCCACAGTTTGTATCATACCTTGGAAAACATGCATCTTGGCTTCCCTTCGTCATGTCTTCAAAACGGGAGGCAGACTAATATACGGATAATTAGAGTTCAGTCAATGCTGTTTGCTTCAGTCCTTCAACAGGTTTGAATATTTTTAACATACACTCAATAGTGCATTGTCTAACAAATTTAAGACTCATAAGAGACGTTTACATATCTTATTTTAAGACAAAGATCGTCCAGGATAAACTTTGGATCTTGAAGTTCTGCACTTAGCTGAAGTTTGACTGGGAAACAGTGTTACACAAGTTGCAATTTGATATTGTGATGCAAGTGGGCAAAATCATATATAACTGCCAATTGAGGTAATCTAGCAAAGCAACAGGATAGTGTTTCAGCAGCTGCCTGTTTCAATTTCCTGGAGATAAATGGTCCATTTTCTTTCGTAAAGAAAAATTGTCAGTTAGAACAAAAAGGGATTTTCAAGATCTACATCTTTGCCAGGTGTTTTACTGGGCAGTGAATCATATATATAATTTAATCCTTGCCCACACTGTGTTCCTGAGAAGCAGCTTGGGTTTTTTTTGTTTTGTTTTGTTTGTTTGTTTTAAATTCAACTTCAGCAAACAAATTTACAAATTGCCTTAACTATTTCTGCATCTAAGCTCCTAAATTTGTAATTCTCTCACTGAGGCGATGCAAACAGTGCAAATAACATTCTTGTGTGTGTGTATTTTTAGTTCTTAAATGCTTGTTAGTAGTTATTATCTCTTTCAGATTTATCTAAGGCAGAGTTTTTTTATCCTGTTTTATCTATGGGCTAAGCTTGTTCTTCCAATTTACATAATTTATCCTGATTTACCTTTCTGTTTATCCATTTTTCTATTATTTTAGCACTGGTAAAGCTTCATAGTTTTTGAGGGATAGGACAGGACAGGACTAGAAAGAGCAAGGCCAGCAAGGGAATATAAAAGCTTCTCCACCATGGGAAGAGTCTAGACAGTTCCTCTTTATGGATCTATAAGTCCTTCTTTCAGGATTTTTTATTCATGTTGCCTTTCAATCAACAATTGTGTTGATGCCCAAACATAGCCTCTACTCTCTTACTTCTTACCTTTTGATATCCTTTCATTCAAAATATATTTGCAGTTTCTAACACAAGCTTTCTAAAATTAATTGAACAAACGTGTACAGTACAAAATATTATCCTTGTCTACAAAAACCACCTTAAATGTGCACAATTTAAACTATGCTATACATATGTCTGAAAGCTCAGCTATAGAATATGTATTTTAAAGATCTTTTTAGGTCTTAAGGGATGCAAAGACAAAGACTTCCCTGACAAGGCCCTGGCCTAAAGTTAAGCTAACTGAACAGGACATGAGAAACTAAGGATACGAAATGAGAAATGCTGTGAGAAAAAAAAAAAAATAATAGTGTGAGAAACTAACAAAGCAACTGAAAATACCATGAAGAATGGCTCAATTTCACAGATTGTTAAGGGTTGTTCTGTGAGAAATAGCCAAGCTTTACAGATAAGTAAGGAAGAATACTGAAGACTTTTTAAGGAGCAGATCCAGAGAAGGTGTTAGAAATAGCAAATAGTATCAGATATATCAAAACTAGAACCAATGGAGAAAAAGCAGTATTTGGTAGGAACTGGAGGTGTCACCTTATCTCCTCCCTCCCCAAATTCCCTTAAAAGCACTTTCTGCTGGTTTTATGAAACATTACTTTTACAATAGGACTCGATATGGAATATGGACTATTCTTGTTTATTTCTGAAATTGTCTGCTCAAAACTGCTCAAAATACTTTTTAGGCACATATCAAGTACTCTCAACTTACTAATTGCCCTCACCAGTAATTTCTGGTAGACTTCTGGCTCGTTTCGCTTTCCCTACTACATTTTTTTTTCTACTACTTGGAAGAGCTTTCTGGTAGTGCTGCTTTCCTGCTATGGAAGACTAATGGAGTTGTGAAATCCAGGCTCCAGTGAAGTCAAAGGGAGATGTCACATCTTTCAGTGAGGTCAGGACTTGGGCCCAAGAGAGCACTTCAGAAATCAGCTTATTGTGCTTGTGGTGGAACATCTTGGCTATGCCTACTACTGAGCAGTGAATGTAAGTGTGAAACCAGTCCCATACAAAAAATGGCTTAGATATAATTATCAGTGAACACTCAATAGCTTGTGGTTACAAATTAGGACAAAATACTGTGTTTATAGGCAAGGCACAGACAAAAACAGACTGGTATTATGAAATAACAGAAAAAAATGTTACAATGAATCTACTGAAAATGTATCTGTCTGTGAAGTGATGACTTTAAGCACAGATGTGATTAATTTTCTTACTCTTTTTTGTCATAATTCTGACACTCAGAAGTGCTGAGGTCCAAAGTTCACTGTGAAGAAAAAAAGAGGCAGTGCTGAGCCAGTGGATGTGACTAAGACAAATGCAGAGCATTTTGACTAAGCTCAGTTACAGTATCCTGTAAGATACTCTAATTTCTATGTTGAACTCTCATTTTGAAATAATATCTATATCAGAGGAACCAATTTGTCCATTTTTACTTTGTGAAAACAAACCTATTTTTAATAAGAAATTTATTTGTGCAGCAAATGGCCACAGATGATTTCAGAATAAGAAGATATAAATGAACAATTTATTTGCTTAGGAAATATCTCTTCTTTGTTTTGAGGACCATTTTGGAAACTACTGCAGTTGAACAAAGTGAAGCAGTTCAATGGTGTCCACAACGTAACTGTTTCACTGAGACAAGAAACTATTTCCTAAAATCCTATTTAAAATTTTAACATTAATATAGGAAATGTAGAACTAGCGCAGGCACTTTAAGTCAAAACTACCTGGTAGAAAACAGCATGAGATTTTTCTCCCTCCAGTTAATATTTCTTGTTGCAGGATAACGATTTAGAGGGAGGCCACGAGGGCTAATGAACACATGGTGGGACTTTATATAGGATGTCAAAGCTGGCATGACCCACATAGATCTAGCTCTACTTCCATAGCTTAGATGAGGAAAAAAAAATCCTGTCTAGTTCAATTGATATAACCTTAAAATACAAAAGTGAGCCACGAAAGACACTCTTCTGTTTGAAAAAAAAAAAAAAAAAGGTTTTCCTGAACTGCTGAATGTACACTCAGAAATGGAAGGCTGTCTGTGGGAAATTCACATAACTCTATTTAGCAGAAATACAGAGTGTCAGTTGTTTCTTCATACCATTAGATTGTGACAATACTTTGTACAGCAGGTAGCAGTAAGCATGCTCAAAGACTGAAATATATTTTGAATAACAAAACTGAAGTAACAGGAGATTTGCCAACATTTGACAATGAACTGGAAAATTTGACTCACAGTATTAGTTATAACATTATTTTCTCCTCTAAGAAAGGTTGATCCCTGCCTTTTTTTGTGTACTTTCTGTAGTAACAACTTTCTGCCTGCAAGATCTTGGAAAAAATATTCATAGTTACATGGGCTAAATATGGAACTTACTTGGGTGTCAAGATAGATCTCTGGAGTTCAGGAGGTCCTCCCTTGGTCTTCAAGGGGGCATGGCAGAAGGTTTTACTTCCCGGAGCACTAGGGTTGGTGTTCCTTTGGGCCTTCACTCAGTCACCTAAAGTGAGGTACAATTCTCTACATGGCTTTTTTTTTCAAAAACAATTGCAGTTACTAGCTGAGCACAAGAGGTGACTTTGCCTAAATGAAGGTCTAAGAAACCTGTTGAGAAAAGAACTGAGAAACAGATCTCAGTTTCTTTCATTTCTATTTCCCATAAAATTAGCATTGTCCAAGGAAACTTCAAGTGATTCCTATCTCTTCCAAACATATATCATCATATATGTACCTGTATACTTGTAGCAACTTTTCCAAAGATTCAGATCTGAATTAAGAATGGCTACTCTTGAGTAGTCTGTAGGAGTGAAGCCTTGCAGTATTTTCATTTCCTCTCTTCCATTTTTTTTCCTTACTGCAGTGAACAGACTTAATATTAATATAGACATTTTCTTGTGAGGTTTGTCTGATTTTGTAAATAAATTACCTTCTGTCAAAATCGTGGGCTTTAATTTCTTTAAAGCCTTTTTCTGATCTCAGTCATTGCCAAAATACTTGCAAGCTTTGTTGTGATTTGAGTGTCTCTTCAAAATGCAGTGTTTGGAAAGCTTTTCAAAAATTCATTATCTAGATCAGTTAAATGTTGAGTTTTGTCCTGCAGTCACAATCACATGCCTACTGGCTTCGCTACAATCTCAGTCCAACTGGGGAGCTCTTATCAATCTATATGGAAGATTTAACTTAATCTTTTAGAGTTCTGAAAATTTACTCTGTGACAATATTTGCACCCTAAAGGCTGACTATTGAATTCTCTGTGTGGTGTGGTGTTCCACTGAAATCTAGATACAGATAAAAAAATAAATAAACAAACACACACAATTTAAAATGTTCTATTTGCAAACCTTTGGGAATTTCATTATGATTGTCCCAGCAGCTATAGTGCATCTGTCTTTCATGCCTATCCCTATACACAAGGTCATTTTATTTATCAGTTCAACTCAAGGTGTGTATACAGTGGTAAATCTGTTCTGAAAATAAATAGTTCTAAATTTCCTGAGTTTTCTTCACTGAAAAATCTGGGCTATAAGGTTGTTTGCCTTCAGCAGAATGTTCTGAATTTGGTTTTCTTAGCAGAAGACAAAAGAAAAATTTATTCAATAAATGTGTGAACTTCAGCCCAGAGTTCAAAGATAGCTGTTTAGTTGTTAACATTTTTAAAAACATACTTATGCTGAAATGAAAGGTAGTCCTTAATTAATTTTACGAGGAGTGGGTGCCTTGGTGGCAGAGGATGCAGAGAAGGCAGAGTTACTAAATGCCTTCTTTGCTTCTATCTTTACTGATCTCCATGAACTACAGACCCCAGAGACAAGAGAAAGAAAACCATGAGAGAGGAAGACTCTACTGGTCAAGGAGAACTGGGTTAGGGATTACTTAAGCAAACAGGACACCCATAAATCTATGGACCTGGACAGGATGCACCGGAGAATGCTGAGGGAGCTGGCGGGGGTTGTTGCCCAGCTGCTCTCCATCATCTTCAAGAGGTTGTGGAGAGCGGGGGAGGCACCAGAAGACTGGAGACACTGCAGCCTAGGAAAGCTGTTTTGAACTGGGAACCTTTGCATTCCTAACTGTAGCCTTAACAAGGGACTAGTGACAAAAACAGCATGCATAGCTGAAGGGAACTCCTTAAATGAGATGCCTTGCCTGGATGAAGAAAGTTGTAGATTTATGATTCCGCTCCATTAGTACCACTTAATACAGCTATATGGCTCCCACCACAAGCATCAAATTGAGTCTGTGTTTTGTATGCACTCAGGTTGCTGCTGACAGCAATAGGAAGGGCATCTGCTCCCTCCAGAGAATCGTCCAGAAGTACTTACTGAACTGTCATCCTCTCCCTCCCTTTCTCTCATACTTGTTCTCTTCCCTGCCACAAGCATAGACCATTTCCTGTCATTTATCATTACTAATTCCTGTTTTCTCTCTTCCACCCACTCCTACATTCCTTTTATAAACATATATATGCATATGACCATATATGAGACCTGCAATGCATTGGCTGCTCTCTGTAAAGCTGACAGGACACTTTCGAAAAGCCTCACTTTCTAACAAAGCATAATATATTATATCTAACAAATATATTTCCTCTCAGTGGTAAGTGGGCTCAAGAGAAAAGAAAATGCCTAGAGTTGAATATAAAACAATATAAGTGATATAAATGTGAATTCCTAAGATGATGGTTGAATGGAAGTGTGTATACCAAAGTTAAATTTCAATTTATCATAAAGAAACCTCCATGGAACAAAGTACTTACAAGGAGCAATATGAAGCCAAAAAAAAAAAAAAAAAAAAAAAAAAAAAAAAAAAAAAAA
>PTEX01000015.1:3363254-3401092 GCA_003342815.1 Eudromia elegans | reverse complement strand
AAAGAAAGAAAGGAAAAGATAGAGAGAAAGAAAAATAAAGGAAAAGAAAGAGAGAAAGAATAAAGAAATACCTTGTTTTTAGCAAGTTATTTAAAACCCTTCAAAGTGAAATCTTATTCTTTTTTCCCTCTTGAATAAATAATACAATATGGCAAGGACACTTGAAAGCTGAAAAAAAACTGTAACCAAGCAGAAAGTATATCTTTCACCATGAAAGATATCCACCCACAGACGATAGTAGTAACAACCAATAAAATAAAGCTGGAGCTCATAAAACACATAATTTCAGTCACAATTAATTATAAAAAATGAAACAGAAGAATTGCTTGCCCCATACTGAAGAGAATTTTCATTCCTTTTCAACATATTTGCCATAAAAGGTTCCCACACACTAATTAAAAGCAGTGGTTCTGTGGTTATTTTCCACATAGGAGGAGTTAATTTCTCTCTAGGTTTGAAAAAGAAGTTCTGTTTGAGCGTTTTGGCTCGACGATGACCTGAATGAGCCAGTGTGACAGTTACCCCTTCACTACCATAATATTTTTTTCATATTCAGCATTATTTTATATTTACATCTGTTTACAATAATGAGATATCTAGAGATGTGCAGGGTAATAAACATTTAAATGGCAAGAAGAGTGGTACTGAGTTCATAAGCAGTATGTACCATAATAGTCCTCTCTCTTTTTTATCTGATCTATTCATTGCTCAGGTTATGCAACAGTAGCTCCAGTTCAGAGACCAGAGCACAACGGATAGGAAGCCAAATCTTATCCCCAGACAGGGCCATAAGGCACACACCTGAAAATATTGTGCTTTAACAAGCACACACCTGTGTTGGGCTGTATGCGCAGTTAGCCATTTTAACCTATTTCCACAGTATTAGTGAGTTCCAGGCACATGTGCCCTTGTAGATCTTGGCACTATGATATTTTATTTTCTCTGTGATACTAAGGATTGTACCTGAAAGCACTCTGGACTCTCATACATAAATCTGTGAAGCAGGTAATGAAGGAGCAATTGTTTTTGTTAAGCAAAACCAAAGGAATGATGTCACTGAATAAAGAAAGCTTATGTCAGGCACTGTGACTGATGAACCATCAAAAATAAATACTTCACTAAAACAAAAATAAATAACTGGAATAGAAGGTTCTAACAGATCAGAGGACCATTAGAACTCAACAACTCTCTCAATATGAAAGATAGCATGAATATTAAAATTCTTCAGTCTTTTCTTCTGATATTCAAAGGCAGGATTATAGTAAAAAGAAAAGACAGAGGGACGTAGCATGCTATGATGCACTTAATTGAATTAAACACTTTTCTCTAGCTTGGAAAGCTACACAAAATAATGTTACTAATGACTACATACCACGTGAAATGGAAATATGAGAGACATGGTTTTGACTGTAGATATAGAAAAGGGAAGTGGATCTATAGAAAAGTTTGTGATTTGTTTTACTTTGAAAGGCCATTCTTGCAGTCTGGAGACAAACATTTCTGTAAGATATCAGCTAGTGATCAACATGTTGTAGACGTGGATACCCACTCTTCAAAGATCCACACTTCTGGAAACTCCACTCTCTGGAGACTGGTGGGGTTTATTAAAAGTTTTATTTTAGATTTCAGTAACAAAGAATCCTGGGGGATCCAGAATTAATCCTTAACAAGACTGTTCCCAATAACATAATTTTACAGAGGATGAACATGGTAAACTTAATTAAATATTAAATATTCCAAGAATCAAAGGAAGAGAGCTGAGGCAAAAAGGCCATGTGTTAAAAGTCAGATTTAGCAATACATACCATGTGACAACCAGACAAATTAGGACAATGCCTACCATGTTGGAAGGGAGTAAAAAAATACAGACAATTGCCAGACCTCACAAGTACAAACTGTCCAGAGAAAAATCTGTGCAGCAATTGACCTAGAGCAGGTGAATAAAGCATTGCAAACTAAAAGGAAAATGAGGTATTTATTAATATTAATTTACGCTCAAGAGGTTCAGTTCATCTTCCCCAAATCATGTGCCTATCACACTTAGATTTTCTGAGCTATTCAGATAGGCTTGGCAGACATGATGCAGATAGCTATGGGAGACTCATCTCTTTGTAAAGCAGCAGGGGGATTCCAAGCATGTACCTACAAAAGCACAAATGGCATTAAACTGATAAAGTTTATCAGTCTAACATACCAAAATAACATCACTAGTATTAAAAGACAAATCATATGTGATGTCCAGTCTAGACTTTTTAGATGTAAATATAAAGGAAATGGTACACTTTGCAGTAGTGTTGGTGATAAGCACACACTAAGGGTTAACTTTTTCTTTTCAAGGGATCAAATTAACTGTAAGAATAATGTGTGAAAAGAAAGAATCTGAAAGTTTTCAGAAAGACTGAAGGTCAAACACAACATCTCAGAGAAGAGAAAGAACTTGCTGACCCATAATTATTCTCCTTAAAAGTTTACGTGCTCCAGAACAAAGGTCCTTGAAGAAACTGAATGCTTCTATTTCATTGGGAACCTGAAATAGAAGAGGAATCTGTATTTAGACACTTTTACCTGATCACTTCAGGGATAAAAAGGACGGGTATCTCATTTACTGCAAGTTCAAAAGAATGTAGTTCATATGTAGAATAGGAACTTTTTGTAAGAAAAGGTATTTTAAAAGCCATGGGTTACTAAGTTCTGATGTGAAATATGTCAGCACAGCAACTTCTTTCAAAAAAAAGAGCAATAAAATATATATATATATACATAATCCTGGCAAATGCATCACTTCCTTGTAGAATGACTTTGGAGTTATGACAAGTACATGACCTTTTCATTAGAAACCATGACAAGCTACAAAATACTAATGTTTGCACAGATGACTTAGAATGGTAAAGATCACCAGAGGCTCTTGGCAGGCTTCAAATGACGGCATGTTATCAGTTAAAATCAAAATGACTAAAAATGCTAGTACCATAGGGGAAAAAAAAAAAAAGTAGAAGAGATGTTAAAAGCCCAAATTGTCTGTGTAGCTCATGACTCTTTGTCAGCACTTTAGCAAACAAAACCAGAGAAATGCAACTTTCCAGGCTCTGCTTTGGGGATTGCAAATGTGGCATGATCACTGGTGATGCCCACACCCAGACACCACACTCTAGTTCTGCTTCTCAGAAAGAAAGAAAGAATACAGGGATTTCTGGAAACCTTGGACTCAGTTGGACCCTTGCACCTTATTCATCTTTCTTCTAAGAGTCCTTCTATTTAAGGATGTTCAATGGACATCGGATGTAAGCTTTAATGAAGTGTTTGAGAAGATGGAAATTTTAATTAAAGATTTTCCAGTACTAAAGTACTGGCCAAGAGTCTTTAAAAAGTGAACCACCAAATCAAGCTTGGCATCAGCCTTTTACAACAGTACGGTCAAACTGGAGACTGCAGGCTTGTGTTTCACAACATTAAGTAAGACTCAGTGTTTGGCTATTTAAACAGAGTATTTGGATATAGTCCTTCAGTGTAATAGTTTTAATGCCTTTATTTACAGAAAGCCAACATTAGCTGAAAAAAGTCCTCGGCCATTTATTGCTACTGCCTGAAGAAATCAATAATCATAATCCCTCACTTAGCCTTCCTCTCAGTTCAAGCTTACAGTCTTCACATTTTTTTAAGGAATTAAGACAGAGAGGCCTAAAATATTGAACTAAGATAAATATATACATACATAATATACATACATAAAATAGAAAGCATAATTGTTATGCAGGTATTGCATCTGAGATGGACAAGGCATGTTTTATAATTTCCCTATATAAACAAAGAGATTTATGAAGATTTGTCATGGATGCTGACCCGCCAAGCTCCTAGTAGAAAGCACTGAAGAAACAATGCCTCACCAGAAAAGGATCTGTAATTTTATTCACACTATTTGAAATTGAAACAAGGGTATATATATGAGATATATATATATATATTAACAACACCATTTGATATAGAAACAAGCTTGTGTATATGTACAAATATTGAAAATATTAACATATGATAGTTGAGGCTATTGCTTTCCTAAGAGATCACTGCTGCAATTAAACAGGAGGCCAATGATGTTAACTTCATGGCTGCCAGATGCTATAGCTGGCATAGGTACCTCAGTTGACTGAGGTGACAGTCAAAACATTGTGTCAAATCATGGGGATTTCTGATCTGCCTGAGAACAGCCTATTCAAACAGCACAGCAAATCAAGATCTGTAACTCTACAGCAGAGCTGGAAAAACAGACCCTGTAACAGTAGCGATATTTCAAGGGCAATGCCCAAGACAAATGACAGCATAGCATCAGGAGGCATCGAGTACTGACAGCTAGAATAATATAAAAATAGCTCAAAGTTCATAAGTCAAACTCAAATATCAGGAATTGTGTTTATTAAATATTAGGATATTTTGATAAAAAAGAAATTGTTAGGGGGAAGTTGTATCATAAGGAATTTATCTGCTTAGGAACAGGAATTTTGGAGGGAAGGCACTGCAAAAGCAAGCTGCAGTGCTAAGCAGGACTCTTGTCAATAAATAAGATCTCTTTGAAGTAACTGATTTCTGGGGCCGGCAGCACTGCAGGCACAAAGATGTCTGACCCATAGTTGTTTGTACTGACATACATACTCACAATTCAGTTTCAGAATCAGAAGGTCTGTTTCTTGCAGACCATTCAAGATAGCCAAATTCTCCTATACTGCAAATACATATCTTAGTTTTATTTTGGATATTACCTTGAGGTATTCCAGACCGCTACAAAGATTAGTTACACTTTTTGTGTTAATCAGGGTAAGTTATATTTTCCAGTGTCTGCAGACTATAATCCCTCTGATTCTTTGTTCCAGCCTTTAACTTCCAAAGTTACTGTATTGTAAACTCTTACTAATGGCATTTGTTATGTTTCTGTATGACTGAAAGCCTATTCATATCTTACTGTATGCACTCTACTGTAAATTTTTACGTGGGAATTAAATATAGTTATTAAAATGCAGTTCATTGTTCTGTTAAACACTGCTAATAATTCATCAAGTGTGTCTGTTGAGAAAGATGTGTGATTTGAACCTAAAAGAATATCTTAAAATTTAGTTAAAATCAAAACCATTACAAAATATAAAGGGCATTAATTTAAAATATATATGATAAATATGCTTCCTACATTGTTTCTTCTTCTTTGAAATGGAATCATTTCTCAAAGAAATCAGCTGGTCTCAAACAAATCCTAGGTTTCTGTGGTATTTAAACACAAGGTTGGAGTGGAATAAAAGCAAATTTCATGTGTTTTTGATTTTAGAGCAGATATATACAGGAAAATCTGAATCAAATTTACATGTTCCTATTACTTGATCTTGCTGGTTCTACAAGAGGCAAGTAAATTCTTATGTTTAAAGTGTTGTTTCTAGACTAGCATGAAGCTTACTGCAACTCTCTGAATATCAGAAAATGGTTCAGTTCTCTCACCAGTAAACCAGTAATTATATCATCATTCAACCTCTTACCTCATAATTTAGTCAAAGTAGACAATGTTAGATACATTAGTTATGCGGAGTAATTCTTTTTTTTGTGGATGACGGACAGTAACTTAAGAACTGATATAAGTCCATGTAGTTTTGCAGTTTGTGTCTGAGATTATCCAGAAACAGATGTTTCAGAGAATGACACAAAGAAAGCCTTTAGTGCAGATCCACAGAATGACTTGTTCATAGTGGGAATTTTTTATTGCGCTCCATTATTATTGCCCAGGGAGGTTGTGGCTTCTCCTTCTCTGGAGATCTTCCAAACCCGCCTGGATGCCACCCTGTGCATTGTGCTCTGGGTGTCCCTGCTGGAGCAAGGGGGTTGGACTAGATGATCTCTAGAGGTCAGCCCTAAAGATTTTGTGATTCTCTGATTATGACTTGTCTTTTGTATATTGACATATGGATTTATGTCTTATTTGATCAGAAAAAAAAAGATTATCTGGAAGGGCTGAGAAAGAGATTATGATTGCTCACTTCTTTCAATTAATTCCACAAACTCATTGTTTGTATTTGTATATGCTTGTATATGTTTGTATTTGCTTCATCCTGTCCTGACAGATGACATATGACATGGTTTAGCAAAAAGAGAAGACAGATAGATTTTGCAATGCAAACTGTTAAGGGAGGAAATCTTGTTTTTTCAGAGTCATCTTTTTATTTGGATATTTTTTCACTGAAAGGTGAATCATTACAATGTGTGTAACCATAACACATAAAACATACAGTTACATACTCTATTTGGTATATAACCATAATCACACATAGATATATGCCTTCACAAGGTGCCATGCAGAAGATCAGGCAATAAATATGCAATGGGTTCCAAAACTGTCCTTTTAGTATGTTGTTAATTCTTTCTTGATATTACTTCTTTTTAAAGACATCTAACAGAAAAGGTTTCTTTAAAAGGGAGACCCTGAAGAAAATTTTCAGAGAGTAAAGAGAGAGATTGTTTTCAAGATCATTTGCTGTAAAAAAGTCAGCTAGCTTTACAAAGATATAGAAGTGCTTCTTCTGTTATTTACGGTTTAATTTCCTGTACTTCTGTGACCTTCTCAGATGGACAATGCAAGCAGAACAAATGCAAGCATCATCATCCCTAGTCTTAAACTGATCTTTTCTTCTAATAAAATGATTATTCTAAAGCACTCAGAATTTTTGACTGAAGTATCTTTAACTTAAGAAGACAGATATGTAAAGAAATATTTGGCAAATCTTAGTCAGGGCTGTGAAATTCTTTGCTTTCATTGTTTTGTGGCAGAATTTAAAATCTTTATTTATATAGATTTATTTTCTTTTTGCTGTCTTATAAGTAAATTATATTAATTATATTCCCCCAATGAGAAAAAATAAGAAAAAGAAATTAAAAGAGAGAGAGAGAAGTTATACTATAATCTGTCTGAATATCATTTTTCTTCTCGTCTGGAGAAAAATATAGAATAGAATAGAATCATAGAATGGCTAGGGTTGGAAGGGACCTGTAGAGGTCATCTAGTCCAACCCCCCTGCACACGCAGGGTCCCCTAGAGCATGTGGCACAGGGTGGTGTCCAGGCGGGTTTTGAAGATCTCCAGAGAAGGAGACTCCACCACCTCTCTGGGCAGCCTGTTCCAGTGCTCTGTCACCCTCACCGTTAAGAAATTCTTCCTCAAGTTCCTGTGGAACTTTTGGTGCCTCAATTTTTGGCCATTTCCCCTAGTTCTATCACTGGCCACCACTGAGAAGAGGCCAGCCCCCTCCTCCTCACTCCCTTTCTTGAGATATTTATATACATTAATCAGGTCCCCTCTCAGTCTTCTCTTCTCCAGGCTGAAGAGGCCCAGCTCTCTCAGCCTTTCCTCATAGGGCAGATGTTCCAGGCCCCTAATCATCTTTGTGGCCCTGCGCTGGACTCTCTCTAGCAGCTCCACATCCCTCCTGCACTGGGGAGCCCAGAACTGCACACAGTACTCGAGGTGCGGCCTCACCAGGGCTGAGTAGAGAGGCAGAATCACCTCCCTCGACCTGCTGGAGACGCTCTGCTTAATGCACCCCAAGATCCCATTGGCCTTCTTGGCCACGAGGGCACACTGCTGTCTCATGGTCAACTTGTCGTCCACCATGACGCCCAGGTCCCTCTCTGCGGGGCTGCTCTCCAGGAGGTCGGTCCCCAGCCTGTAGGCATGTCTGGGGTTATTCCTCCCCAGGTGCAGGACCCTACACTTGCTCTTGTTGTCAAATATTTTTACTTTGGATTAATGACTAAAAATTGTTACTATTTCACAGGTGTTAAACCAGGTATATGAAATGAATTGTCTCATTTCATACTGGTGGAGTATTCACATCACTGCAAAAGCCACAATTTTGCAGTTTCAGTTCTCATTTTAAACAGCTATTTTGACTGAATCATCTCTGTAATTCCTCAATAAATATTTTCTTCTTCTTTTTTGATCTACTCCTTAATGTGCACAGAACCATCTCTTTTTTAAAAATGATTATTACTTTTTTTTGTCTATGAAAGCCAAATTTCCAGCAGTCTAACAGAGCAAAACTGCCAATGCCTTTCTATGGAGCCAATACACTGGTCAAGATGAATTTTTCTTTTCAGTCTAAAGAGTCAGATCTCATAAAAACAACACAAAACAAAAAGTTGTCAAACAAACGAGGGATAAACAAAATATTCCCTCACTAGAAGTGCTTCCCAATTAATATCTTTATAAAGGCATCAGATTTTTACTTTTAACTTTTCATTTACAGATGTGCTTCTGAAAATGGCCCAAACTCTTCTCCTTACAGCTCATGCAGTGAAATGCATGATTTAGATCTAGTTATCACAAGCCCAATTCAGTTGCTGACACACAGATGTCTAGTGCTAATTGAGATGCTGTAGGATGCCATGACTCTCAGTCAGTGCTCCAGAATTGTACCATGTGAGTGCTATATCATATCTGACAGCTTTATGCCAGTCTCCAAAACTTAGGCCTTTGCAAGTGTCAGGAGTCACCTATCTTGTGGATGACAAAATTAAGCCCTGGGTTCATTCTTAGGACATTTAAATTTATCTATGCATCCATGTGTGCTGTTAGGGACTTCACTGAATCACGCTCTAGGTGTCTAAACATCCCGATAGTCAGCTCCCTACCTCTTTATCAGTTGTGTACCCTATAGTAGCAGATAACAACTGATCAGCTGAATACTTTTCTAGACATTGTGATTGTACTGATTACTGTCATAACATAAATATCTGATGCTTACTGGGATGCCACAGGTTGTCCAGGACATGCAAACAGGTCTGTCAAATGTGACACAGGGTTTATAGAGACCCATGTCCATCTAGTCTGCCAACAGGAAGTGAGATGGGATGCTGTAGATCATACAATGTAATAACAGGTGCTTATGTTATGTAACTGAATGAAGTCAGATCTTCATTGACTGCAAGAGGAGCTTAAATTCCCAGCTCACATTTAAGCATCTATGTTTAGACAACTGGTTTTAGTTACCTCTGTCAAAGACAGAATTCCCTCCTAGTGGAGAGCTGTCCCTCCAAAGGTCTAATTTCAATTATCTTTTCAAAGAGGATTAATGCTTTACATCAGAAAGAGGCTATCCCTAAAACCTATGAAAGCTGCCACATGCACTAACAGTTTTTGTTAGTGGTGGTGCTTTTTCTGCCATTATGTGATGTTCAAAACACCCAATCAAATATCAGAAGTTGTAGATTATTTCCTTCCCTTCTCTGGAGCGAAACTCTTTTGCTTCGCCTTCTAAGGAAATGTCCCATAACCAAATTACAAGCTGTTACAGGTTGCAGCTGAGAGTCTGAAGGACTTACCTGGATCTCAGTCAAAATGTTACCAGAATACCATGCAGCAAAGATTCACTGGGTTAGAAGCAGAATGCAGAAATTGAATTGGAGTGTAAGGAAGTCATGTTCTGGCTCTTGTTTCTTGGCTCTACATTTCATCCAACAGCTGCAAGCACCGCAGCTCTGCCTGCATGCATTTGTGAAACATAAGGAAAACCATAAAACTGTAGAATGGAAACTCCTTTAGTAGCCAGATCTTAGGGATGAGAAAAATAAATGTATCTTTAACTGGTTTTAACTGATTTTTTTTTTTTAAGTAGTCAAAGGGAAGGAACATCTGCATGCTGAAAAGGAAATTAAAGAATCTTTAATGCAATTACCTTTAAAAAAAAATGGATAAGAAATATTTTTAAGATCTATTGAATTTGGCCTGAAAAAGATAATTTATTAACAATATTTTTAAATTCTACTATGCCTCTATCTATCAAGTAGGATATAATTTTTAAAAAATGCAATAGATTTTTAAAATTGGAGCTTAGTCTATGGCCTCACACGAGCAGAGCTGACTGTATGAAGATATTCTGGCTCAATGTTGGAGTAAAATATAGTTAGCAATGTGAAGAAGTTGCTGCATTTGCAAACAGTATATCTCTCAAGTAAATTGATAATATACCAATGGTATATCTCCCTGACCACCTGTGCCATCACAGCTTCCTCTTCCTAGTCATATCACTTCAATAAACCTTGGTACATATATCAAAGGTAACTGAAGAAACTACAATAGAAGCCTAAAGCCTTTTAAAGGCTAGGTGAACCTGATGAATGTTCTGTGCATGTGAATCCACATATTGCCCTTTCTAGCACAGACCGCTGAGTTTGCAGTACTTTGAGAATCAGGAAATATAAACACCTGGTTACAATTTACAGCCATTTTCTTTGGCTGGGCTAAACAGCCAGTCTTGTGATCTTTTATTGCTCTTGAATTCCCTCATTAACTCTTTCAAGCATACTTTTTATTGCATTCTTTAAATCCATGACAATATAAGATGTCTGATAATACCACTGATTTATACGGGTACTGTTTATTATAAAGGACCAGACACCTCAGCTTTCCCATGACACTATTTTAACTTGTAATAATATTCTAAGTAAATTAGGCCCAGGTTGTGCATTGTTCAGTATTATGTCTTAGGGCTACTAAGAGGTCATATTGTTTCTCTTGCATGCCTTTCTGGGCTTGTAAATTCTTAACTGAAGAGGAAAATCTCTGCATGTATTGCTATTCTGCTTAGTTGACCAGGAAGTCTAGTCATGGCAGTAACACTTACCAACAAAATATTTCAAAATTAACCTTCCAAACCTAAGGCTTACAATATTCTTATAAAAAGAGTGAATATTCATTCTGTATAATTCCTGCAGTGGGATATCAGAGTTCTGATTCTCAGTTACACTTGAAGAGCTTTACACTATGGAAGCAGTTCAGAGGCACAGAGCACTCAGAGGCCATTGGAAACTCTAAGAAGCAGGACATTAGATCCTGTTACTTTTAAAATTTTGTATTAGGACAGAAGCAGGCTCCTTCCTCCTCTTTATTTATCTCACACACACACAGAATCACAGAATGGTTATAGAACACAAAGACCTTAATGCCATTTTGGTCTCACATCAAAAGCCTCTAAACTTGTATCTTCAATGTGACAACACCTGCAGAAGTAAGATGCAACAGATTTAATGCCATAGTTACCTTTAAAGTAGTCAAAAATACACCCTCCTCCCCTTCCCCAGTTTTTGAAAGGATTTTATTGTGCAAAGAAAACTACATGAGCTGCTATAAAATTTTTCAGCTACATCTGAAGTAGACTCCAGTGACCTAGCCCACTCATCTTCTGCTGGGCTGATTGGAAAGGTCTGAGGTTATGCTATGGATGACCACAATGTCTTCCACGAGAACAGTACAAAGAACCTTTGAGGAAGGTAGAATGTCCTGTCTGAAATATTTTATCTTATATTTTATGCTTTTATTATTTTAGTACAACATATTATTGATATGTTATATTTTATGTTTTAACTATAATTCATTAATATTTAATGTTTTAATTATAATTTTATTCAGCCATTCTATGATTCTGTAAATTGCTTCTCAGCACGGGGCTGGCAACTAGCTTTGCAAACTCTCACAACAGCCAAGGAGGAAATCTGTGCTTGTGTGTTCAGTGATGGGTGTGTTCAGACAGACAAGGAGGAAAGACCTCCTAACAGGCTGTCGTTATGTGCCATGGCAGAAAAGAATGGAGATGTTTAGATCAATGGAGACTGGAGACTACATGTTTATCAATGTTACCAACACAGTTCCATGGCTTTTTACCATTAGGTCTGAAATACCAAATTCTACATTGCAGGAGGGTTGGACTAGATGACCTCTACAGGTCCCTTCCAACCCTAGCCATTCTATGATTCTATGATTCTATGATTCTATACTTGGTGTAAAAATGCACTTCTGTAGTCTCCTGTACATTTGATTTTTTTTTTTCTTGAACTGCATGAGGATAAACATAGGATAACTGTTTTTCTTTTCTATACCCTTTTTTATTGAAAATATATTTTCACTCATTTATTTTTTGAATCAAATGTCTTTCTTTTCCACGTTTTCATTGGTTTTATTGACCATCTTTACATTATTCCCATTTTTCTTCTACCTTTTTGATATATCAATATAAAATATTAATTTCACTGTATTCAAATGAAACCTTTGACATTGCTCTGTTTAATATCCTGTACCTTTCCTAACGAAGAACCTAAACATAATTAGTATTAAGTCTAAAGAGACAAAGTAAATTATAAAACAAATTATCACTATGAATTGTTCTGTTGACCTAAAATCATTCTCGATCACTGAAGATATTTTAAAATATGTCTCTTGAATCAGGTTCATCTATTTTGACAGTAACATTTGTAACTTGTAACAAAAAAATTAAATGCACTTGCTTTATTATATAAATACTAAAATGTAAACCATTTCACTTCATCCCACATATTTCTGTGTGTTCATATTTTTTTTTTTTTCATGTGTAGTAAATATACTTTCCAGTGTAGCTACTGGAAATGGCCTATCAACATATCTTTAAAATTAATTTATCCTTAAGAAGTTAGAATGAACTAAGTTGGAATGAACTAAGTTTATCCTTAAGAAGTTGGAATGAACTAAGAGAAGACTCTTCAACTTCCTGTTAGTTTGGTATATTTCTGCACAATGGAAGTTTTGTCTATCACTTTTGAGTAAATCCTATAATTACTTCAGTATCATTTCAAGGCCTGTGAGCTCCTCATTAAAGAGATGGAAAGTTCTCCCACCGATAACGATCCTCTGAGTGAGTTATCTGCAACATCATTAATGGAAAAAAATGGCTTTATTTTACAGAAATAATTGGAAACATTGGCCACATGTGATAAAGTTGCATTCCATAATTATTTTGCCACATATGATGTATGTCCTTTGTTTCCTATTATGCTTGAGGAGGCATACTTTCCTATATTTTATGGAGGTTGTGCAGAGCTCCCCTAATTTATATTTAACAAATGTTTTTTGCTGAGTCTAATTTTTTTTTTGTCAATAGGATGCCTACTTAATACTGCTTAGCTTAGTTAAATGCTTGCCTGATTTTCACCAGCAGAATTTGTTCTGGATTTATAACAAAGATTACATCTCAGACATATAGCTCCCTTGTCAAAACTTCAGCAAAAGCATCTGGGTTTGAAGAAGTCAGATTGTCTGGTGCTGCTTTTTTCTCCCTCTTGTTCTGCCCAAGACACTGGGGCCCACATTAGTACATGCAATTTTTCCCTCCAGTCACTAGGAAATTTGCATTAAAAAACATTCACTTGCAGAAGACCAACCGTTATCCTTACTAGCCATAAACATTCATCAGAAAATTACATTTATTTAAAAAGAAGGATTGCTTTTCTGTGCTTGCATATGAAATCAGGTATGGAATTGCATATATTCCTTTTATGCTTCTTCAGTTGCCTGGTTGTTCAGTGTAGATCTAATCATATTTTAGCAAAACAAGATTAGCAATCAGACAGAAAAAGATCATGCTTACTAACATTCAAGAAGCTTTATGAGTAAAAAAAGCCAAAGCTAAGATATTCTTCTGAACATCAGTAAAAGATCTGAATATTCAAAACCAGAATATTTAGAATATGTTAGAAAGTATTTCTGTGATTCCATGAACAAAAAGGCAACAGAGCTGAAGAAAGTGCTGATGAATAAGGCAATTACTTACATGCTTACAATATTGGTGATACAGAACTTATTTTTCTAAGCAAATCTCTGCCTTCACAGATGAGTTCTTGTTTTTCTTGAAGGCTATTCAAAAAAACTAAAAGTGGACTGTCTGTAAAGTTAAATAGTCAGCCTGAGATACAGCTCCAAGGTAATTCTATAGACACTTCATGGAGATGGTTCATTCCCTTTTGATTCCTAAGACTACTGAGAGCAATGATTTTCTGTACCAACACCAGAGCTGAATTTACCCAAACTAAAGCCTGTCACATAGCTTTTAGGTGGATTATATTAGGCAGGATAAATCCCATTCCTCATGACTGACCAGAACTGTTCCTCTATGATTCTTATTCTCTACTGTTATATACTCTTCATAGTTGTTTGTATCAGCACAAAATGGTTCTAATTACTAAAATTGATGGATTTGGAGGATAATAATAATGAGAATTTAGGAAAATTAAATTGTTCTGAATGCAGAACTAAGTTTATTATGTTTTGATCCAGATGAAGATGCTGATCACACTGATAATATTGCTAGTATTGGCAGCTGGATGTGTGAGAACTCAAGTTTGAAGCAAAAATAAATCTTTTTATTTTAGTGGCATGGAGCAATAAAGTGGAAATAACTTTTCTATGGAAAAAAAAGTGCAGAAGATTGTCAATTTAATTTCAGAATGTGTGGTCCTTTTGTCTAGTGGTAGACAGTCCCACAAAATTGTTGATACAAAAGTAGGTTTCATTATTATTCTTTGGAGGACTATAATGAGTAGAAAGATTATGCTAGCAGTTCAGCCCATGTAGTTTTGTGGTTTCTTCTTAATTCTGGGAAAATCAACTTGCTTCATCAAAAAATGGATTTTCTGGCAATCACTTTCATGATCTGAATAAAAGCAGTATCCAGATGATGGTAAAAGGTTGATGAAACACAGCTAGTTAAACTTACATAAAAGGTGGATAGTTGAGGTTAGATGTCATGGTCTCTGTCAATAGTTCTGTTAAGAAGATACTGTTAAAATATTGTCAAAGGTAAAAAAAAAAAAAAAGGTATTTAAAAATTAACTTTCACAGGACTACTACTTTGCTTGGGAATAAAGAACTACAATAATTGTAGATGAAAAAGGAACATAAGTAAGCGACCTGCACCTGCAGTCTGTCTTTTCCCTTGTTCTTTCCTTCTTTATGTCCTGATTTCTGTACGGTCATCCATATGAATGGTCTGGATGTTAGCCTTAGTGTGCTCCAGCTCTACTCCAAACCATTCAGTCAGGGTATTTATGGATTGACAAATGAGAAAAACATGAGAGAGAGTAACTAAATAGGACTGGGAAAGAGAAGCAATGAAGCAATACTAGGGAGAGATGTTTGAGATGATCATCTAGAGTACAGAATACACAAATACATTTCATAGACTGAACAAAATCTGAGTCTTATTATTTTCTTGAATATTATCTTAATAAGCTCACTGGTCAATCCATTGGGTTTTTTTAAACCAATTGATATTTCATATCCTTGTGTACTGCCTCAGCTTGAAGTCTTAGTATTCTGAGGTTCTCTCATACTTATTTTGATTTAATGTACTGTCTTCACGGCTGTACCTCTCATGTCTTTTGCATTTGAATTATGCAATATCTTCTTCCTCCATGTGACATACTGCTGTTGTTTCAGTAAGAATCACTCAGAGACACTCCCTGCAGAGCTACCATTTGAGGGAAAACCTATTTAATCCTTTGTGAACAGCATCGTACAGGAATTTAGCTCATAAAATTAAATGTAGATTGTGGTCGTATGAACTGCCACTTAGCAAAGGTTTGTAACATGCCCAAATTTGGACATATATGCAAGCTATAAGAATTTATATGTAAACTATTCCTTCACTGACAAAAATATTTTGAGTGAAGCAGGTATCTATGATGGGCAATTTCAGTCCAAATGTTTAAAGTCTGACAAAGTCATAAGCATCTGAAAACAGGGCCTAGCAATGCAATCAGTAGGGAAAGTTATAGGAGGTGGAATTACCAGTCCGCTTTTATAAGAACACTTAAAAGGGCAAATTGTCAGCTGGTGTAAATCAGAGAATCTGCAGTGGGTGACTGATAATGCCTCTGATTCCAAGTAGATGCAGATAGTGTTTCTTAAATAGAAATAAAATTCTATGCTTAGAGCCCAAGTGAGAAAGAGTCGTATTTTGTTGCATTTTTAGTGTATTTATTAAGGTAACATTCATAGCAACGATCCTGGACTGTAATTAGGTTAAGTCTTGGAAATATCATAATCTTTGCCATCATTATAGTACTCATCTCCTGCTAAATCATTGAAACATGATATAGTAGAATATTATATTCTACATCCTACAAATGGAGAGAATCTTTTGAAAGTAAAAGTCTTTTAAAAGGCTAAAGTAATTCTCCAGAACATTCTTCTCAAATCTCTATAGTGTCATTCTTAAGAAAATGAAACTAAAAAGCCATGAATACAAAGAGGTGTTGAAAATATTTAGTTTCTAAATCTAAACAAGAAAGGGCGAATTTACGTCTTAAAGTATGATTTATTTTGTAAGTTATAGATAAGAATAATGTTCAGAAAGATGTAGAGAGCCTAAAATAAAAAATAAAATAAAATAAGCCTTTCAAATAATTTCTCATCATTAAGAACATTAGTCAGACATTTTGACCTAATCATTTCTGCACAAAGATGCCCAAGAGACCATATCTTTGAGAACTCTTTTGCAAATGTTCTCTCCCAAGTAGTGTATTTGTTTATGATCTTTTCCCTGGTAAGTCCTTGGATCAATAGATATGAGGAAGAGAAGGAAGTTCACATAAAGTTCACTTGCATTATATAGAAATACTTACAAGGAAAAAAAGAATTTTACAAATTTAGACTATTTTTGAAAATTCTAAATGCAAAAATTTTTTGTCTTATGGGTCAAATATCCTTGTTCTGCAAATGGCAGAATTTCAACTACAGTTGAGGCCTGTCTCAGCTGAGGCTTCCTGACACAGCCTGTCTCCTGGAACGCGGTAAATGCAATCTCATCGCAACTCAAATAAAATTCAATGAGAGAACTTAGGGAATAGAAAGGTGATACGAGTTGGAAGGTAAGTTACAAAATCTCAACCTTAGCTGATTCAACCCACTCTCATAAAATGAAAGGACTGGTACACTCGCATCTATGTACTCACAAGCACCATGAAGAACACAGTGTCCGGTCAGGATCACTTGTGTATAACACAGATGACAACGACGCTGGCTACTCTGCCCAATGGGCAAAAGCAAACTACTTTTGGATAGAACTTTTGCAGCCTTTAGGATGCTTCTACAAATCTTAGGTAAAAAGTTGCTGCCATTTAATCTGTTTTTCCTTGTTTGAAATGCAAGTTTGTAAAGAAAGAGGCAGGGTAGTTAAGCTACTTCCATAGTTTCTATGAAACAACATAATTAGAATTTTAAAATAAAAGGAGAAAACATAGTGCATTAATAGGAAGACAACAACCTCAACCTCAAGAAAGACAACTTTTTAAAAATTATTTATAGATATGTTCAAGAATACTGTGCAGATGGACAAAAGTCAAAATGTAACCTCTTTTAGAAATTAATAGGAGTTACTATGGGCTCTAGAACATGAAGGAATCATTGCCATATCTAGTCTGACATCCCGCTTAACAAAAACTACATTTCCAGGAGCTCCTTCATGAACCACATGTTTTTTAAAAGACAACAAATTTTCAGATGAGAAAATTCATAACCTTGTTTTATAAATTATTAAATTAAAATATTTCTGAGACTCATGTAGTAAAAATATACTTCTAACTGGATAAATTCAAGTTAAGTTTGTCTCCAATCATTAGTTACGCTTTTATTTACTTGATTTAAATACTGCTATCAGAATCCTGATTCTTCCAGACACAGTGAATTCACTTCTGCATTTATTGGGGTGCTTTACTGTTCTACTGCAAGACAAGAATACCAAGACCAATATATGTGTTTTTAACTTTTTTTTTTAAACTTTGTCAGTTTTTATATATTATTCTCTAAGGTCTGGACATGAGAACAAAATGCTTCCATACAATGCTACTGAGATCATTTAAATAGCTCTCCTATTTAAATATGTCTTCTCTTTTCTCCTTCTTACTGCTATGAAGTCTTACACATTCATAATCTCATTCTTCTAAGCCTAGAACTGGGGGATCACACTAATCAACTTTTTACTATGTGCCTAATGTACTTTCAGTACTTTTCAAAGTGCAGCCTATATATATATGATATATATGATATATGTATCATTCCCTAGATGATTTTTTGAGAAATTTGAGTGATGTATGCAATAGAGCACACCTGTATGGCCTGATAGCTCCATATTTGAGTGAGAATCATCCCTCAAATGTCTTTTATGTTATTTACCAGTACAACAACTTTGGAGTTCTTTTCAAATTTTACATGTATATATCCCTCTTGATGTGACTCTTCTGTAAATAAATTTTGTATATATTCCTCCAAGTCATGGGTAAGATAATATGATAGAGCAGAAAGCCAAGATCAGATCTGTATGGAAGTCCACTGGCAACAGTCCTCATAAGTTAATAATTCACCGCTGACTTTTTTTTTTAAATCAGCCAGCTGAACATTTTTCTTCATTTTTTTTTATCATAGATAAAATGGCTCTTAGAATTGCAAATGATTTAGATCAATAGTCCACTTTAGTGGTCATAGTTGAGTGCAAACTTTAGGAAACTGTTTGAATTCTGTGTGTGAAGAATTGAGCCCGCTATTGTCTAAATCTGTATTTTATGACAACATGAAGCTTGATTACTTTGACTTTGAATTTCAAGTTCATCCATCTCTGTCAACACAAACTGATAGAGGTCACATTTTAACTCTTTTTGCAGAAGTATGAGTGCAACTATGCTAAATGTTTGGCAGAATGATGTTGAACCTTCTGTACTTTTAAGAGCAAGAGGACATACCGAGGAATCTCCTTCCTTCTTACAAAATTGAACTGGGTAGATATATTCATAAAAAGAATTTTTTTCTTGAATATATTAATTATGAAATATTGAAAGAACTAGGAATAGTAGATATAATATCAGCAGAGGTTGTAGAGTGAATATGTTTATTGAAGAATTACACCGAGGTATCCAAGGTAACATTACAGAGCAGTCGTGTACTAAAAGCAATATTGTCTCAGTAGCAGAGATTTTCACTTGGGCTAATTTACACCTGAAAAGAATATCTTTACACTCTCCTGCACTGTGCAATGCAAATATGCTTTTAATCTTCTTCACCTTATATACAGCAAGCTGAGGAAGAAAATTCTTGCAATGAGATGTTAGCCTGATAAGGATTATAGAGTTCATTTTATTTTTCTATGAAGGTAAAATAGACCCAGCTTAACTTAAATAGTCACTTCAGAATATCATTTTACTAGCTTATTTATTTTACATTATCAACTTATTCATTTTGATACTATAATGTAATGTTTTACAAAAGAAAGTACTAACAGAGTAAGATGAATGAAGGGGCGTGAGGGAAAAATACAGAATGATGTTCTACAATAGACTATTATTCCATTATTGCTTTTTCAGTTTAGTTAATAAAATATCTTTCTTCATGGCTAAGTATGAAGATTAAGTACACATTTCCAAAAAGCAGAATTTGCTACCATGCATGCAGTAAGATATTCCTTTGCATAGGTATTTTATGCTTTAAAATACTAAAAAATGATGTACGACATAAAGTCTTTAGAAGGAGATTTCTGACTCTGATATGCTTAACTTGCTCTGCTTGAGATGTTTCAGCAGGATGGAACAGCTGAAAGCACCTCATAGGACTCCATAATAGAATTTGCACACAACATACATTAAATGAAAAGGAAAAATAGTTTGATCAAATTCTTTCCTCAGTTGCACCAGGACAAACCATCTGATATGTAACTTTTAAGAATATGAATACATATAATACATGAATATATATAATACATGGTTATACAATATTCCTGCTCTCTCTGGCTCTTGTAAAACAGACATGTCAGTTCTCTTTAGGGTCTAAGCATGGTCCCAGGAACTTGAATTCAGAGATAACATTAGGATCTACAATTATATCTACTCCTAAAAAAAATTACAAAAGTACATTAAAATGTCACAGAGCGCTCCAAGTATATGATTACCTTGCATTAGCAAAAGGCCAAGAAATAAAACTTCTAATTTTGGAAAAAAACACAGCACTGAGTTTATTAAAACTGTGGTAAAAATCTTTTTATTGTTCATTCTTATATTAATGTCAGCTATATCCCGAAGGCTCAGTTTTGTCTGCATATCAGTTTCTTTTTTGAAATGAGAGTAACTTAAGAGTAACAATTGAGGAAGGAAAAACAGAACAATACAAAACAGAAAAGAATTCTCTGTGTTTTTTAGGCTCTCTTTGAGGTTTCACCTTCGGGCAAGTCTGGTGTTAATGTGTTTTTCATCCTCTTAGCTGTGCTCTAGCTGGGACCCATTTACATGAACTAATATCCCTTTCTGAAAGCCAATATTGGGCAAAACATTCATTTAATTTCATGCTATTTTAACATGTGCCTAGAAGAAATGATGAAGTCAGGAAAAAAAGAGCCCCAAATCCATCATTGAGGCCCCTTAAAGTACATTTGTTTGCATACTTTGGCTTTATGAGAGTAAGTTTCAAAATAAGATTTACAGAACAAAAGCAATCTGAGATGCACTTAAGCAAGATACACAGGGCTGCAGCTCATGCTTTCTTGTGCAATATGTTTAATTCTCACATAGTAAGTGTTGTTGATGGATATGTCATAGATCAGCACTTCTTGGATATTTGTGTGGTCAGGAAAGTTTTGAAGTATTGAAACTGGAACATTCCTGTGCTTCTCATGCCAGATCTGGTGCTACATATAGATGTGATCATCATATTCAGCGAAAAATTGGAAAGGTTCTGGAATTAATGGTTTTACCTATTACCTTCCTGCAACGTTGTAAGTCGTTAGGATAAATTTAGAAGACTCATTGAAGAATAAATATCTATTATTTATTTCACATAGCTTTTTTCTGCTTGTTAGGGCTGACCAAAGCCAAACAACACAGAATCTTATTTGCCTCATAGAAAAATACAGAATGTCCACAGGTCTCGTAACTAATGAGGGTAAAGTTACTTCTTCAGCATCTTGTGGGATTGTGAACTAAATGTAGTGTATGCAGAGGTACTTCCAAACAACTTTATAGTTTTTCAGGTTAGTGAGCTCTGGAAAGAAGGCACTAGACTCAGCATTAAGGTAACTGTCAAGCATATTCTTGTACACAGGGAGAGTCTATATTATACAAGCCACGCATGGGAAAAATTCTGTCCCAGCAAGCAGTGGGACTTAATTATGGTTGGACGGATTGCCTGGCAGAAGAAAATTCTTCTTCCTGGAGCTTCCAAAACCTTCGTACTGCTTAGCACCTTCTTGTGAAATATTGCCCTCAGTGCTCAGCTGAATGTTCCAAGGTCTTTGTGGATAGATAATCTGTGTTTATTTTTCCAATCTAAAATGTTCCAGTTTATGAGGAAGAAAAAAAAAATGCACAGAATATTACCTTTCTGAAAGAGTGTCTTAGTACTCAGAGTTCAGGATCATAATAATCAGAATTTATTTCAGATTTTTAAACCCTCTGATGTTTATATAGTAAGAGACTATCTACTGATCTGTGAGTTACCTAAGGACATGGAACAGGATACATACAGCGACATAATGCAGTTTTTCAGTAACTAGCTATAGTGTTAGAAGATGAGAACTATGGTGATTGCCGCATACTGTCACATTACATATATGCTTCTTATATGCCTACATAATATGGAACAGTTTTAACCACTAGTTCCATTTTATAGATATGCAGATTAGAAATCACTTAAGTAAGTAAATTGCTTTTACAGGTCAGAGACTGGAATTCAAAAATATCCATAGTTTAGGCAGATGCTAGATCATATATTCTCTTCGGAGCTGCAGCGACTGTTAGCAGGTTATGTCTTGCATGTCTCATTTTAGTGAGAAAGGCTTTTGAACCCTAGGTATGGATGGGACCTGCTCCTGATTTAAGACAGAATAGTTAACCTATCATTCTCAATAGTTTTTTTTTTTTTTTTAGATATTTGCAAACAAAATCTTATTACAGAGCAATCTTATTCTTCATTATTCTTATAATGGGAATGGTTTCTGTCACATCTGAGCCTTAGGTCTCCTATTTATCACGACTGTCGACATTTCTCAATTCCCTCGCAGGCTTCAACCTAACCAACCCAGTTACTTCACATTTTCTTTGTGATTTTGAAAATTTGTTCCATTAATTGAAACTAAATTTATTTTCACAAATTCTATATTTGTAGCCTTATTGCTTTCCCTCAATTTTCCCCAATTTTTTTACATCCTTTTTTGAAGTACAGGATAAAAAATGATGTCCTGTCTTCAGCTGAACAACTTCAACACAGGTTTTGTGTAAATCACAGTCACTTACCACGAGTCTGTGATTGATTTTTGAAGGTCTGTTTTAAACGAAGTGCTTGATTTCAAAGATAAGTAAAAGAGTTAATATGTTTTGTGGCATAAACAAAAAACAGATAATACGATTACGCTAGGGTACTTAGTTTTTACTAATGCAAGGGGAATTATCTTTCATACATTCTATTTACAGTTGTTTACAGACTAGTATCACTTTATATATACATATAGATATAAAATATGTGTATATAATATTATGTATAGTCTCTATATGCACTATATACACACACTATAATACTATATACTATATATATACACGCTATATATGTTATACACATATATATACATACACACACACACACACATATATATATTTGAGCCATGCATCTCATTTACAAGATGCTATGACTGGCTCAGCTGCTTTCTTTCCATTATTCTTCCTACAAACTATAAAATATAGGATCAAAAGAGGAGAAGAGAGCATCTGGATCACCATGCAAAAAAGAAGGGAAAAAAGTACAGAAATCACAAAGGGGTAACATATTAGAAGTTAAATCTGACTGATTACAGTAACAGTCATTTCAAACAACCCTGAATCTGACATATAAGCAATAATTTCCTTTTACTCTTTGAATCTTCTATAATAAATGAGCAACTATTATTGTCTTCAAAGGATTTTGCAGTATTACTATAAATAAATAAATAAGTCTTCCAGAATTATATGTACATGTCTTTATGACCTATTAGCTCCTGGGATCTGGGCCATATTATGAATTTCTCCAGTCATTTCTCCAGGTAAACAATCACAAGGGAGGGGAGACTCAGTCTGAGATTAACACACCTAAATTTAGGTGACTGAATGTCTGCTGGAAGTGAGATTCAGTTGCCTAAATAAAAACATCATTTTATGCACCTATCTGGGACTCTGGAATGTTGCAGGTATTTGGTCTCATACCTACCAGACTGCCAGCTTCCTGACAGCATCTTTGGGAAAATAAATGCTGTTGCCTACATATACCCATCTAATGCTATCTGAGCCTTCTAGTATGTCTTAGACATCTACAAGGAGGCAGCAAATAAAACTCATGACCAGTGGAAGACCTGATTCCTTCTGACACATCATCTCAAGTTCATGCAAGACACCTCAGTATGTTTCACATGGCAAGTGCTGCCTGCATTTACACAACTGAACTCTACTTTCAGTGTAGCTTTGTTATTTACTTTTTACTTTTCCTATTTTTGATAATAGCTAAATTGAAGTTCTAGACACCTCTAGTGGTCCAGAAAGCTGCAACTCCTAAATTCCTTGCCACTCTTGCAGGAACACCTTGCCTAAGTTCTCTGCCACTGTACATTTACAATGAAACAACAGAACAAGTTACAGTGAAATGTGAAGATATCTAAGCTGATTTTTAGCTAGCTACCTATTTAGCTGTCACACTCTATGTTTACAAACCAGTCCAAATAATAGCTTTCCCTTCTATATTGTCTTTTCTTCCCAAAGGCAGAAATTTATCTTGTTTTGCACCAAGTATATCATCATCCTCTCTTTGTGTGAAATAGCTCAGAAAAAGTGCCCCATCAGTTAGAGGGGATGAATCTCCTTCTATTTCCCTCCAATATCAAATTCCCACAAGGCACAAAAAAACCACCATACAGAACCTTTGTCAACTGTTGTCTATCTAAGCTCCAAATGTCATTAGCCTCATTATTAAGAATTGGGAGGGAAAGGAAGTTTTTATTAAGTCTTTCTCACTTTCTTGTTCAATCTGACCTACGATTTAGCCACCTGTGGCTAGACTTGCCTGAAAATCATTTATTTATCTATTTATTTATATATATATATATTTATTTACTTAGATTTTAAAATACCATACTTGCCAGCCTACTATGCAGCAAAGACAAGGAGACAAGGAATGTTTTCTTAGGTTATGCTTCTTCAGGATCCTGGGCTGCCTAAGTCAAATTTTTCATACTTTCAAATGAAGTCCATATAGTCTGACATGTGAAACACTGTACACAGTACACATACTGTGCAGTACACTTCTTACTGAAGAATTTGCTAAAGACCAGAGATCCCATTCTTATATTGTCTATGAAATCATAGAACCATCCTCATAAACTGTATATAACACAGTCTTCCTAAATGACATGAAACAAATGAAAAAGTCAGAGGCCTTGTACACTCATGAAAATACATGTAGGTTTTAAATGATGCATTCAGATTCCATATTCCTTTATGAGCTAATAAAATAAATGGTACATAATTTTAGATATCCACTATCCTCTCAGAGAAGAACACACTGAGAATGAATGCAAAGACAGTCATTAGATTTTAAGTGGCCTTGGAGTTTATATGGACTGGAGTTTGTTGCCTCTTGAGAAATTATTAACATCCTAAAATCATTTTGTAGCTGAGAGCAGTTTGGAATAGGTAGTGATCTCAGTTTCTTCTGTCTCTTTTTGTATCCCCTTTCCTCTATTTATTCCTGCATATCCAGAACTCAGAACTAAACCATCTGTGTAATATGTTTCCAGACAGAGATAACAGAGAAGGATAAAAACAGCTGCAGGCTTTTCCACAGTCAATAGCCCACCTTCAGAATGAGACAGGAAGAAATATATATTCAAAGAAAATAACCATCCAGTACCAAAGATTTGTGTGGCTTCCTGAGATCTGAAGGGCTATTTTCATGAAAAACCTTGTGGGTAACTTGCCTTTAACCTTAAACACCTCCTCCCTGTTCCTAAAACAGATCTCTTGCATTTATGAGTTTTTCCTGTGAAATTATTTACAGTGAATAAAATTTTGCTTTATGCTTAATATAAATTACTCTGCCATCAATTTAATTAATACTGGATGTTGCTAATGAATTTGAATTCACTCTTTTCAGAAGATGTAGAGACTTCTAATGTTATTTTTTCATGCCTCCTGAATGATTTAGTGGATTGTGCTAAACAGTTATTAGCAATAACTGGAATATTGCAGTAGACAATAGCTTTTAGAATAAAGTTCTTTTCAGATATATGCAAACTATAGCTCAGGTGAAATATACCTATAACAGCAAATAAATATCAGAAGTTATGCAAACAAAAGACAAGGAAAAAAAAAGAGAACTTGGTACCAAATCAAGATAATGCACACATCTATCATGCTGCTGAAAAAAAAAAAAAAAAAAAAAAAAAAACCAAAAAAAAACCCAGCATTTCCCCAATTGCAAAACACAGTATAGAAATTGTGAATGAGTTACTCAGGACAAGTAGTGCTAGGAATGCTCTACTGTTGGTGCTGGCAGCCCTGCTGCTCCAAATAGTACTGCACAAACTAACTTATTGCAGCTTTCAACAAAAAACTCTTTACTTGGAAAATATGGTATACAAAGTAAAAGTAAAAAAACAAACTCAGTCCTCTATAGTCTACAAACTAGACTCTTCCAAACATTCAGGTCTCTTCCAAATCACACTACAAGTGGCCAGCTCCTCAGCTCATGATGTCTTGTTCTTATGCTATTTAGCACCAATGTATTCATTTCTGGGAATGCAAAAGTTGAGAAGGTGAGAAGGTATCTACAAATGCAAATGATCTTTCACATGCTCCATGACTGAAAAGACCCAGTGATTGTTTGAAACTCTGCGAAATGAAATACGATAATCCTCACTAGTCATTTGCTAGTTTTCTAAGGGAAATCATGTGCTAAGATTGCATCATGTGCTATCAAGTGTTATTGAGTGTATTTTTAATGAATCTTCACCAATTCCTTACCATATTTTTCCTGTTAATGCCTAAGGTCTTTCAAAAATCAAGCTCTTAATTGTAACTGATCTAAAGTTTGCTCTGTCAATTACCGATGATATCATTGGTGTCCACAGGTGCTGCCACAATTCAAGTCACTGATGGTAACAGAAAATAGTAGAGAGAGATTTCTATTAATGTAGCAATATTTCAGCAAAACAAGTAATTATCTTTGATGGCTTACTTGGGTTAACTTTGGCATGCCAGAGTTTCTGCTTTAAAATGGCAATTATCACATTTCCTGGGCTGGTTCTTATGAATGAATTAAATTTTGTACATGAAATAGGCTGATGACAACTATTTTGTCTGCTTTAATTGTCTTGTAAATACAAATTTAAGTAACTAGTTAGAAAAATGAGTTTGTCATAGGTAAAAATACTCTTTGAGGATTATTCATGCTACTTTTTCCACTTGCCTGGCTTCAGTTTCCTATTGGAGATGGCAAAGCTTACTATGTTCCAATCACAATGTTTATACTACCTATGGAAATAACAGGATACACTTCATATAATGCTACTAAATATAATCTTAGACACAATACTGCCTAGTATAGTTTTAGGAGGAAAGTGCTAAATATCATGGTAAATGAAAATTAAGGTTATAAAATAACGTGCTAGAAAATAACCCTTGTGCTACCTCTGACATCATACCTGAATACATCACATTAAGGTTTGAAATAAATTGACATATATACGAGCAAATACTTTACTATCTCAGCCAGTGAGCCACGTTCCCTGAAAACTCAAACAGCTCATGTCTCTGATCAGGAGTCTGTGAGGGGGAGGTCATGGCCGTTTTTCATTCCAAGAGCAGGATTTAACTCAATGTCAGATCTTCATGGAAAGGTAGGAGCAAGACCTCAGATCTCTAAGTTTCTCTCATTATTCTTCAGAGGTTTCTTTTTTTTTTCTTTTCCTTCTCCCTGATATAGTTTTGCTCTTGAAATACACTGTCTTTTCAAGTCTCCTCAGAATAATGAGCACTGAAATGTCTATGAGATTTTTCTGTGTTTGGTGCAGATCCTAGAAATTTTTTAGTTTTTTTCTTTTTTTAATAACAATTTGATTCACAGCTCTCACACAGTAGATAATATTATACACTTAATTGCATAAGAACCTTTAACAGCTAATATTTTGGATGATAGATTAAGCATCCTGAATCCTAATCTAATAATAATATGTCTCCCTGCAATAATCAACAAAAGTGTCTAATTTTCTGCTTCAGAGCAAATATGGTCATAATTCACTGACAGGTGTAGTGTGGTTTGACTGGGACTAACAACTGTTAGGAACAAAGAGTTCATTTATCTTTATTGCTTCAACTTGAACCACACAGACTTGATATATGATTCTGTCATGGGAAGCTCCGTGTCACCTACTCGCACCACCAAGTATCTGCCAAGGAGATGGTTTTGTTCTGCAATCTATTTCGTTGTGTGTTTCTTTTGGTTATGCATCACCAGCCCTGCAAGGTCCAACAGTAGGACAAAGTTTCTTGCAGTGGTGAAGAAATCCACTCATGCTGACATTTCTCTCTGAAGTGGAAGCTCTTTCTGATGGTTATCATTCCCATTCTCCAGATTCTGTCAGCTACTGTACCTGAATTGGCTAGGCTTCTTTCTTACTTTTCTATATCAGGCAAAGACATCATATATCTTAGGTATTCATCTTTTGTCTCTTGACCTGAGACTCAGACTTGACTCCGAGCTCATCTCTCCGAACATCAGTGATCAAAACTGTATCCAGGATTTCAGATGTCTCTCACTAGTATGCTTTGCATACTGATATTTCTATTTTTCCCACTGAACTGAAAATACCTTTAAATTATCCTACTACTGCATTTGACCTTTCCAGATACATTTCATTGATGGCTCAACACCAGTTTCTGTACTAATACCCAGTTTCCCTAATTTCACATAGTCTCTAAAATTACTTTACTAAGCATAGTTGTATTGCCTGTTATAAAAAGTGGTATTTTATGTAAGAAAAAAAAATATCAGTTGGTTTGGCATGGCTGAACTATTCTCTCTTAAAGGCTTTCATTCAGAGACTGTAATTATGTGGGTGTGAGTGTTGTTATAGGTCTGGGTTATGAAACATGATAAAGAACAGAAACGTAACTGGCAAAAAGTAAGATGACAGGAGAGAGTAGCCTCTAAAGACATCCCTAGTGTGATGAGAAAAAAAAAAAAAAGAAAAAAGCTAAGAGCAGACTGCTAGCTAAAAAGAGGTCTGGGATGCTGAAAGGAGATGGTAGAAAATAACAGACAAAGGGAAACAAAACTGCCAATATTATCTTGGTAAATAAAAAGATCTGAATGAGAGATATAAAGCACTTAATCATATCTTGCTCTAAAAGTAACAGCATTTAAGACCTTGAAAAATAATTAATTGTTTAGATCAAAATACAATCAAAAAGCTTTGTAATTTTGTAAGTCCTAACTCACAAAGGGTGACTCTGTGACTTAAGAAAATACTTCCTCCTCATTCTAGCATAAGATCTTTTTATTGGATCTTGTGAAGACAACAGCATGGAACTCATGTGTTACTACAGAAAAAAAGAATCTCCTTCAAAGTTCAGAAAAGTATGGAAAGGATTACAGAAGAGACTTGGTCATGGAGCCTGGCTTTTAATACAGCAACAACTTGGTGTTGCAGGCAAACTTGTTCTGAAGAAGTTTCATAGTCCTCTAGCTGTAATCTTGGTCAGCCTACCTCTCACATTGCCACTGTTGGTCATATTTTATTATTGCCTATTGAATGAAAGCGAGTTCCACAGATGCAAACCAATTACAGTGTATCTAATGATAATGATAATAATCTTAGCAACCACCTTAAATATGTAAGAGTATGTAAATATGTAAAAGAGTGCTGAGTAAGCTGGTGGACATCATTGCTAGGCCACTTTCAATTGTCACTGAAAGGATATAGAGGACAGGAAAGATGCCTAAGTCCTGGAAGAAAGCCAGTGTCTCTCCACTCTTCAAAAACGGCAAGAAGGAGGACTCAGGGAACTACAACCAGCCAATTCATCTCCAACCCTGTAAAGGTGATGGAGCAGCCCATCCTGGACGCCATCTCTGAGCATAGGAAGGTTATCAGGAGTAGTCAGTGCGGTTTCACCACATGATTAACCAACCTGATAGCCTTCCATGATGGAATGACTGGCTGAATAGTCGAGAGGAGAGCTGTGGATGATGTCTTCCTTTACTTCAGCCAGGCTTTCTGGCACTGTCTCCCATAATATCCTCAAAGGGAAGCTCCGAAGTGTGGGTTGGATGAATGAACAGTGAAGTGGATTGAGATCTGGCCAAATGGCAGAGGTCAGAGGGTTGTTTTCAAAGTCAAGTCAGAGGCCTGTAGCTAGTGGTCTCCCCCAGGGGTCATTACTGGATCCAGTACTGTTCATCTTATTCCTCAATGACCTGGATGAGGGAACAGAGTGCATCCTCAGCAAGGTTAAGTTGACTGACACCCCAGAGGGCTACGCTGCCATTCAGAGGGACCTCAACAGGCTAGAGAGGTGGGCAGACAGGAATCACCACAAGTCTTGTATCTGAGGAAGAATAAGCAGAGGCTAAATATTTTAACTGTAATACTTCCTCCAAAGCATTCACCTACTTGACGCTATAAAATGTTGTAAAGATTATTTTTCCCCTCAACTTAGCAACCTCTTTTTTCCTTTTTGTTTTCTTTTGGCTCTTTTTCAACAAATAACACCACATGAGGCAGACTGCACTCCTTTAGGATCTCTCCAGAGAAAAATGACTTTCAGAATAAATGAATCTGTAATTCTGCAGTACAGATTCCTACTTCATGTATAATACCTTACCACTGATTCTGAATCCTCAAACTTTAAGCCTGCTAAAATATACCTAGATCTAGATGGATATGGTACATTAATTCCTGACTTTTGACACACTATTCTCAACTGGGACAAATTCCACTGCTTTCCTTCATCTTCATTATTATGTCAGCTTCCTGTACATCAATTTACAATGTAATTTTAAATACCTCCTTTTATTATGAAAACAGCACGAATCCTCAAAATAAATACATTCAATGCTATATACTCAATAGTATTTTTATTTAAAATGGCCCTTCCATTAGTCTGCTATGGCTCTTGGCATAAGAAGCTTAAAATCTGCAAAACAACAATAAAAATGACAGCGCTGCACAATCAATTACCTATTATTTTCTGAGCAGTTTCTCACTAATTCAGAGAATGAAATCAAAAGCCTACTGTGACCATTTTTTTGGCATATTCTATCATGTACAAGGTCACATTAAGATTATGTGAGCATAAATGCACACACAGACACAGAGACACAATTAGAGTAGCACAGTTTTGCTTTCCGATATCTGTATTAGTTGCACTGACGAGGTAGAGATTTTCCATGTCTTTGACATTTTTATTTTTTCGTAACCTGAGTGTTCAAGAATTCAAAAAGAAACTAGTGTCTGTGAAACGAAATGAAGACATAGCAAAGTGAACCCTCATGAACCCTCAGGGACCAAAGGCATAGGGCTCACTACACCTTAGACCATGCTTCCAAGACCTGAAGTGCCACTGTTGTGTAATATTACATTCTGCAGGGCAGATGAAGCAGTTCATATGAATCTACCTTGGGCAACTTTATATAGAGTTGCAACCAACAGTGCAGAGAGAACTCCCAGCCTTACAGTTATTGCAGACTATTCCCAGCAAGGCAATATTCTGACAGCTCCAAGTACCCTCATATTAGGTGAACACATATTTTTCAAGTAATCCTTATATATTATCTCAAAAGCAATTTCGCAGAGGATATTTGAAAATACAAGGTTCAAGATTCCAAAGAAAATTCAAACCTTTTCCTGCTGTTTTGGTAAATACTCTGCAGTCTATTAAAAAAAAAAAAAAAAAAAAGTTTTTAAAAAGTTAAAAAATATATACTAAATATGGCTAGTAGCAAACGGCCTATATATGTGTACCTATACATGTACCTTCAAGACAGCTTTCTTATTAGTAAGTCAACCTATCAGGAGAAAAATGATTTTAGGTTTGGAGATTTTAGCTCTTGGATCACAATATCAACTCTTTATGAAATCCTCTATTTATCAGATTACTGCACATCACAGCATTTCTGAGAACATTTGTTAAATGATAGCATGTTTTTGAAGTAGTGGGAAGAAAAAAACCTTTGTGTTTGGCAAGAATTTCATGGCCAAGACAGAGAAGTGCTGACCACTCAGGAGTTCCAAAGCTCTGTGTCAGTCCTCATGCTACAGTATGTCTCTTTGTGTTGAGTGAGGCAACACCAAAGCCATCTAGATTATTTCTCTGATAGCCAGTTCAGTATCAAGAGTTAAAGAGAATAGCTACATTTCTGGCAAAGAAATTAAGCTTTTGCTAATATATGAAGATATGGTTTTAGTATTATTGATTATAAATTGTAAGTATTCCAGTAAATGTGGAACTGCTTTTTGTTGTCCTTCCTTGTGAAAATAAGCTGAAGTTTTATTTATTAATTAATTTCTATCTTTCTTGCAAGCATGAGGATCTATAGATCCTCACAATGGAGAACCTTTAAAGATCACTGTTAAAAAATAAAGAGGATAAACAATGACTAATATCAGAACTGGAACAATTGATCCTGGGTTATAACACCCTCTTAGATAACATTTGTAAAGGAGTCGACAGGCTAGTTTTGGCAGGATTACACCAGGTATCAGTTTTCACCTGCTCTTCAAAGACGTTATTTATTGCAAGGTCTTGCAATAGGTCTTGTTATCCAAATGAAATGAATTATTAACTCTGTAGCTCACAATCCACTTTCATTTGAATGAGTCCAATACAAACCTGGTGCAGGGTGTTAATTCTAACGAGGGAATAAGCCTTTTTCTTTGCAGAAGATTTTTAATGCAGGGGAACATTAACCAATTTTGTGCCCAAACCTGGGCATTGTTAGTGGGAAACCACCATCCCTAGAGATTTGAGATTCTGAAGACACTTTGTCCTGCAGCTTTTAACGGAAAAAAATATACATTTTTTTTCTTTATGTCTCAGTCACACATATATTCTACAAGCATCCCAGTAAGCAGGGAGTGCAGTGTTCCACAGAACTCAAAACATCTGCAAAGCCAGATGAACCAAAAGCAAAATAAAATTCTGCTCCCAGCAGTTGACACTTGAAATGTCACTGGAAAATGCAATGGAGAAATTACCAGAGGATGCCAGTACAGGAGAGAGAATCTTTTCTTTTCTTTCTTTTTTTTTCCCCTTCAAATTACTGTGACTCACCTGGGAAAGACTGGAACAAATCCTGCTTAGATTTTATCCTCAGAAAAAAAAAAAAGGAACAAATTAGTACCTGGTTAAAACTTAGGTTCACTGTTCATAACAATTAGACTAAAACCCAAGAGTATGAAAGTTAGTGTACTTTAGTCTCCCTGAGGGAAAAAAAAAATCTCATAAAGCTTTTGAAGTTATATTGCAAAATGACTTGATTACACATAGAAAACAAGAGACAAAACTACAATGTTTTGCTTCAATCTTTTCTGCTGTTAAGAGTTAATAAAAATAATAAAAAGGCACTGGTAAAACAGTTTTATAGACCTTTATTTTAGCATGTTAATTTAAATGTACTATGCATGAAATGAAATATAAAGGAATATTCCCAAAGATAAGGCCTTATATTCTGGATGAAAAATATCTTGAGTTCAACCAGTTAAGGTATTATGCTATGTACAGGTAATCTTACAAAATTGGCTTCTTCCACCCTGAACTGCATTTTGTTGGGAATCTTTATCTTTGTCTGAAAGAAGGAACTATCAGAATATGATTATATATATGAATATTAATATATATGTATGTGTATAGATATATGTGTGTGTATATGAATATATATATTTATATATATAAAAATGCCACATTTCTTATAGTGCCCAAAGTACAATTTCGGATTCTGCTGCAGCTTTCTCCAGCTTAAATTAATTTAAATGCTAAACATTTGGTGTCACTATGAAATAGCCCATAGGAAGAATACTACAAATATAAAACCAGCCAGAAACACAGTGCCTGAAGACAAGCTTGTGAAATATGATGGTTTTCATTATCAGTACATTCCAGTTTTACTTCACATGAGCCAAACTTAAAAGCTTTATTAAGTTTTTAGACAGAATGAGCTCCAACTCACTCACACATTAAGTTTCATATGCACCCCATACATAAGTTCTTTTGCTCAGAATTATATTCATTCTGGTTTGTGAACTTCAGTGAGCATAATGTGAGGCTCAGCACAGATAAAGTGCATGTTTCCAATGCTTCAAACTTTCATCTTGAGTTAATTCTAAACAAGAAGGATATCGGGGTGCCAGAGAAAGTCTTGCCTCTTTTGGAGTCTGTAGACTGCCAAATGCCAAACAAAGGCTAGAGATCACGTTAGTCTCCAGTACATCTCCAGTGGCCAAAAGGAATACCTTGACATCGTCTTTGGGATGTTTTCAGTTATGGTTCATAGGTATGGTTCTTTGCCACACCCACCAAGGTGGAAGGCAGGAAATTTCTTTCTCTCCTAGAGTGGGAGAAAGAGCTGGTTGGCCAGATACGATTTGTATTTGGAAGTTTTAATGTGACCAGCTTCTTCCAGACCTTAAGAGTTTAATAGTACAAATATAGAGTGTTCTCTTCTTGCCAACCATCACGTCAAAGAATAGTCCCTGAAACGTCTGATTTACAAATACAGATGATTCCAGATATCTAAACAAAATAGTTATTAACCTTTATTCAACTACATGATTGAAATAATCTATGATTTTATTTCCAGTTACAGCTTATTAAGAATAAAATACATTTTTTCTTTAATAAGCTTTTTTAATCAAGACTTATTAATATCTTAGGATACTGGAAAGGGGTATTCTTTACCTGAGGGTCGCCTAGCTAATTAGTTTCACATTCTTTTGCTATCTATATATATTTCAACAGAGTTGTGATTATTTTAGAATTACTCTCTTCTTCCAGGTACTTCATGCAGTAAAAAAAAATAGAAGGGCAAAATCTTTGCAAATTTTCCCCTGTCTAGTGACTGTGATACAAAAATGAAAAATATGTGTCAATTTTTAAGTGCATACAATACAGACCAGTGTGGTTTCCGGGTGTGTCACAGGACCCAGTTTCCAAAAAAATAATTATTCATAATTGTTTGGATTATTCTTACCATGAATATAATGTCTATTAGGAATTATTACCTTAATGCAAACACATGCATGCATAACTTACTGGTGTCTTGTTGCGTGCTACAGTTTGGTCTTGGTGAGGGCACAAATTAGTAAGAGTAAGATCTCTGGATAAGAGATCAAGTTATGCAAATACAGCCTAGCCTATAATCCTTTGATATCTGAGTCTGCCAGATAATTTAAGTATTAGATAGATTCTCTAGAATTGAAGAACAGCTTACTGCATGCAGTTACCTTGGTGGCATGGCTGGGTCATTTGCTTTTACAGTTATTGTTAGATTTCACCACACTGCCACATCTAGAACCCTGATTGTAATCCCATTTGTGTAACACAGCAGTTGTATGAAGAATTTTTTAAAATATTGTCTTTGGCTTTGTCTCCATGGAGGTGCAGATAATCATGCTAAACAACAAGCTATAGAATTTTCATACTATATCCTTTGACCTTGGGCGTCTACAAAAAAAAAAAAAAAAAAGAGTAAAATAAAGTTAATTCAAAGCTAATTTCTTTGAGGAAAGGCATGCCCTGTGTTTTCAAGTCATAGTTGGTGATTGTTCTGAACTAATGTCCCAGACAGTTTTGCAAGAGTTGATTTCCTAAAGCACCTTCAATTAGAGGCTATTTGTTTTCATTTTGGAGTTGGCTATGTAAGCAGTAATTCTTCATAATAGTATTTACTTGTGAAAAAATACAGCCAGGTCAAACAGTACATCTTTTCTTTTTTGTTTCACTTTGTTTCGTAATTTAGTTTTGCTGGGCAAAGCTAATTTACAAACACAAATCGGGTGCCAGAGAGGAAAACACCTCAAAGGTCCTGTACTTGGAAAATTTATATTACTTTATTATTTGCTGACATGAAAATTAGGAAACTGTATTTTTCAGTCTGGTTTCCCAGAAAAAAAGACAATTGTTTTTGATAGCTGAAAAAGTCAGCTGAAATACGGATATGAGAAAGTAAGTGAAAATAAAGTTACTTTAAAATAGTGTGAGGATTTCCTAAAAGCTTAATTCAGTCATAATACAGAGAACTTCTTAAATATTCAAATTCAGCGATAGAAATGTGTAGATTTTTGGTCAGACTCTTACTTGAATGTCAAGGGTAGAGTCTGAAATATGGGACTGGAATATGCTTTGGGACATAGATCTATCCAAAAAGAGAAGACAGAGTGTCTTGAATATAAGTTTAAATAGGAAAACAATTTAAAAACATCCTCCTTCTCAAAAAAAAAAAAAAAATTAAAAAGCATTGCTTGAATGGGTTAAAAAAAATTGTTATTGCGGTTATAGATTGCAGTTTTGTTCCCTAAGATAATATCCATGTTAAGCTTTCTTCAAAGTGCATTTACATTCCAAAGACAATATTTTTACTTGTACATTTCTTTAACAGTTTGCAAAAATGTCTAGACTTATATTTCAAATACACTTCTTATGTTCCAACTACATGAATAAGCACATTTTTTGCTTAAACCTAACATTTTCTAGCAGATTAGGCGTACAGGAATGTAAAGTGCTCTACATCGTCAATAAATATCTCATTCATAAATTTACAAAACTGCAACAGTGCTAATAAAATATAGCAACAATTCCTTACTACTTACACATCAAGCTTTTACAGATAGGAGGTAGAGCTGAAATAGGTCTGGTAAATTCAAACACCATCAGGATATTGATACCATCAGATTATCTATATTTAGGGCATGAGTACAAATTAGGAAATTGAGACTCTAGCCATGGTCCCTGGAAAGAGCTAAGTTCCTTCAAATGAAGGGGCCCACATCTTTGTGGACTGTATCAAAGATTTATAGGTAGTTCTCTGATATGCAATGTACAGATTAACCCTTCCATAACGACAGCAGAGAGCACAGTATCCACAACGGCTCCTTCAGGCATACTCTGCATGAGATGGCAATACCTGCAGCAGAGCTGAGGCAATTTAAAATACAGCCCTGTGAATACAAAATATTCTTAGTATCTTGCAGCCTCCTAGGCTTATTATTGGGTACTCTGTACCCAAAAACACAGGTACACTGATCAGGGGAGCAAAGGAGTTCCCCAGTGCATCCTGGGTAGCAGCAAAGGTCCTACCCTGCTCTTCTGGTTTTAGCAAGACTGGAGTTTCTGTAGTGGATTTCAAAGACAGAGACAGAAATAACAGGAGGAACACACACATACACACAGAAAATCGTAAAGTACAATTGTTACGCTATGTGTCTATTGGAAAAATTAAGTTGCACTGAAAAAAAGGTAAGATAAAGAAATGAAGCTATTCTGGATATGTAGGAATGCTTTCATGGCAATTTCTGGTACCATTCCATCAGCCATAAAGATTCTTTGAACCTTCTCAAACTAATATTCAGAAAACTCTATGAGTTTTCATCAGGTGAAAAACAACATAAAAAGGCTGTGATCAAAACAAATCTGCCATTCTTACTGCCTCTGTTCTTCCCAGTTCTTTCACCTTATCTGTCTTTTGTCTTCTTCTCCAATTCCCATTTTCGTTCTCCCTTTTACAGTTACTGGTCAAATAATACACTGGATCCATCTCCAAATCACTACTCTCATGTCCTGTCTTCTATAAAATCTGGCTCTCAATGGGAAGTTCTGATAATTTTCCTTTCCTACCACCTCATTCTTATTCTTCACACCACTCCCTGTATAAATTGCTTTCCAGAGTCTAGGTTTCATTAATTTTTTTTCCTATCTTAACCTATAAAAATTTCAAATCAAGGAATGTATCTCATACTACATTTATAAAATGATGTGTACATTTACAGCTAACTATAAATGACTTTTTAACACTCAAAGATAAATCCTTCAATTGCTATAAAGGCAGGAACCTCTCTGCCTCTCATAAGTTTTACTTGGGTGAAGTCAGAGAAAGGCAACAGTCACTGCTGTAGCAATAACAATAGTAATGGTTTACTGTATTGATACTTTTATTAAAACACAATTTCTGAAATCATAGAATCATAGAATGCTTAAGGTTGGAAGGGACAAGGGACCTCTAGAGGTCATCTAGTCCAGCCCCCCTGCACACGCAGGGTCTCCTAGAGCATGTGGCACAGGGTGATGTCCAAGCAGCTTTTGAAGATCTCCAGAGAAGGAGACTCCACCACCTCTCTGGGCAGCCTGTTCCAGTTGTCTGTCACCCTCACTGTTAAAAAATTATTTCTTAAGTTCCTGTGGAACTTTTGATGCCTCAATTTGTGGCAGTTTCCTCTAGTCCTATCGCTGGCCACCACTGAAATCAGTCCTGCAGAAGTTATTAACTGACAGCAATGTCTGTTTTACATGAACATGTAAACATGTAGTAATGACAGGAAATTATTCTCAACCTACCCCTCTGATAGACTGAAGTAAAATATTCCTCATCACGAATTTAAAATTGTTGAGTAAGCCCTAGGTCTCATGGGAGTAACGCCATACGGGAAATATTGTTTTTCCACAAGATTATCTATTAAAGTTTTCCTTACACACCAGTAAGTAGGATAAGGGCTACATATTCTAGCAGGAAAAGAAAGCAAGGGATAAGGGAGAAGTGGAGAAAGGGAGAGAGAAAGAGAGAAAGAGAGAAATAAAGACAGAGAAAGAGAGAAAGAAAGAGAGAAAGAAAGAGAGAAAGAAAGAGAGAAAGAAAGAGAGAAAGAAAGAGAGAAAGAAAGAAAGAAAGAAAGAAAGAAAGAAAGAAAGAAAGAAAGAAAGAAAGAAAGAAAGAAAGAAAGAAAGAAAGAAAGAAAGAAAGAAAGAAA
>PTEX01000015.1:3342437-3363139 GCA_003342815.1 Eudromia elegans | reverse complement strand
AAAGAAAGAAAGAAAGAAAGAAAGAAAGAAAGAAAGAAAGAAAGAAAGAAAGAAAGAAAGAAAGAAAGAAAGAAAGAAAGAAAGAAAGAAAGAAAAAGAAAATAACCTTCCCTGCCTGCATACGTGCTTGCACAAACTCTCTGTACCTCTACTGTTTTTTCCAAAGTTTATTCATTGAAATTCTAGACTTGTCATTTATTTTCTGAGGTTTCTGTGGTTGTTGTTGTCAGAGGCAACACTATGGCAGTGAAGTGAAGGAACACATCTCTCATATTTTCTATGTGCGGTACAAAAAATCCAGACTTGTGCAAATTTTTCAAGTATTGGTTACTTTATAGTTTCCTTCCTTTTCCCCCTTTTCCAGCCTGTCCCTAGCATGCCAGATACAATTTTCAACAAAGAAATGTTGAAATAGGAAATACTCCACAGCATGTTCTTGGTGTTGAGTCTGCAAATTCACATCAAAAATATGCTCCAGTTGAAGAGTTAGTAGGAACAATAGATGTACGGTGGGTTGGAAGTAGCATCTACTATGTTCGCTTAGCATGCTAGGACTGTGACAGTATATGCAAAAGTGTAATCCTTGAGCAATTGCAAGATATCTGAAAATAACCCAAACTACAGCAGTTGTCTGATGCTTGAAACCAGAATAAAAGGGGCTATTGTAGGAGAAATTTGAGTAGTTCGTGGACAGAAGGACTTCACACATTCTGACCACTAGAAAATATTAAGTTTCTGAACCAAAAGAAAGGTTAAAGGCCTAGTAGTACCCTCTGACAACAAAATGTGTACTATTCCAAACACGTTTTCTTTGTTCCTGTGCTGTAAGACTTTGATTCCCACACAGCATGACAGATGCATTTTGCTGGGTTCAGGGAACTTCTTTTTCAGATCGATAAAGAGGAGTAATGACCATAAAAACTAGAATTAAATTATGAAACTAAAGAGAATGGTGTGAAGAGAAACACTTGTTCCCATCTCTTTGTTGGTTTTTGGCTTTGTTTTTCTCAGATCTGCTCAGGATCATTTTGTTTTGTTTTCCTTTTTTAAAATATTTCATTTTAACACCCAATTAAGGACATAACTTAGTGCTGTATAGAATCCTTATTTTCATAGTATGTTCTGTTTTCATAGTATGTCTTATACCAGTAAGACTATTGGTACATGATAGTTGCACAGTCTGAATTCAAGGGAATTTCTGAAGACCTGAGGACCACTTGAAGGAGACGCACATATGTGGGGCCTGGCTGGCATTCAGTTGTTTCTTGTACAGCAATAAAATGAATGGCAAATGGGAAATTACTTGTTGTTTTTATTTATTTGTTTATTTGTTTTTAATGCCAGTGTGGATACATTGTGGACTGCTGGCAGTCTGGGTGACCTTGATGGCATAGAGCTATGTCCCTGAGAAGAATGCTTCTGTAACAGTGGTGGGAAAACAAGATGTGAAACCTCACAGCTGAATAGAAAACAACAGTGTGGTCTGATATTTGAGGAGCAGGTATGATGACCAATTGAGGAAGATATTGAACGTGTGAACAAATGTAACAGCTAATGAGAGATGAGGCACAGTAATAAAAGGACAAAGATTACTGGGATAAAGGAAGACCTTCTGCTTTGCTTTACTTTGCTGATTCCTCCTTGTCTTTTGCATTTTTGCCCGCTGGAACAACGACATGCCAGATCTACTATGTAAAATTATCCAAGGCTGCAAAGGAAGTATATGTTTATGTTTCATATCAGAAGTCATAGGAAGTGAAATGGCAAAAGCTTAGTTTTTTCTGGTTTGCTTGAATAGACACCCTAGGCCACAGTTTGGAAACAGGATGGGCTTGAAATTAAATTTTGATGATTCATGAGCATTCTATAGTGCTGACAGGCTAAATAATATATGATCTTGATGGGATTGTCCACATATCTAATAAATGATTTTTTTTTAAACTCAAAAGGACAATGATATTTCTGCACTCTAGTTCTTAGAAGGAGAAGGAAAGAAAATCAACTTTTAGTTGATATGCATCAATCATATCGCCTTTATTGTTTGAAAATCAGAAGAAATGCCCTGCTCTCATCTTGATACAGCAAAAAAACATTGTGTAAGGCACCTTAAATCCCCAAGTAGTTTTCACTTCTTCACCTTCCCTTGAAGAATGAAGAGATTCAACAATTAACTGTAACTGATTTAAGGATCCATAGGCAAAATTTGGGACGGCAGAAAAATTAAAATCATCCATCCCTGATCAAAGTGTGATTGAAACTCATCTTTTTTTTTTTTTTTTTTTCTGATGAGTGGAGGAAGGGAATCCTGAAGACATCTAACTCATAGTGATCTGGGAAGATGCTTTCTATTTTCTTTATAAAGGTGAGATTATGTAAAGAGACTAAAGCACAACAGTAGCATTGTTATGGAATGGAAACGAGAAGAAAGCACATAAGGGGGTTGGAGGGATACATATAGCCCATCATCCTCTCTGATACTAGCCAGTAGTATGCCAAAAGAGAATGTAAGAGGTGAATAAGAACCTGCTAGCACTTCCAAAGAATGCTATTGACCCATAAGTGATTTTATGAAGCAAAGTGGTACCTTTGTACTCTATAGCTATCAGCACACTTCAATATATTTGTCTAGTTGATTACAAACCAAGGACTTCCAAAGGTTAATTACTCTGTAAAAAAGTATGTATGCCTTGTTCTTTGTTCAGAAGTTTCCGTCCATTTTCTACTTTCATGTTGTCTACGCAATTTTATTAGGTAAAGAAGAGAGTAATTCCAGCACTTACATGTATTGATGTATATAAATATTTGTGAAGGAAAGGATACCTTTTTTTTACCGCTTTGTTTTGGAAAAGTTAAAATCTTTTAAGATGATATTTCCATTTTTCTAACATTCCTTCTCTTTTTTCCCCATACTGGTTATAGAGATTTTTCCCTCCTGTTACTCATGAGTACCAGTAACTCCTGTTTCCTGTTATGAGTAAACAGGAAAAGCAGTTACAGGTGGGTGGTAAACTGTTGACGCGACGGTGCGGACCTCTGGCGCGCCGCCAGTCACTCACGCGGCTGCTGCCCGGTGACGGCTCAAAGAGCAGTCGGGCCACCGCAGGGGAAGAACGGGGACCGGTCGTGATCAGATTCACTCACCACGCTCACACACGCACACACGCATACGAGGGCCCTCACTTCACAGAGACACAAGCACGCGTGAATCGATCACAACAGAACCAGAACCATTTATTTGAGTGCACACTGGCATATATATCCGCCCGTGCCCCCGCGGATCCTCCTGATTGGATGAAGGTGCTGTTTTGGCAGCTTCTCTCTGTTCAGGTTGGCTGGAGCATCAAGCTTCTGCCTTTGGTCGGAGCGAGGTGGGCTGTCATTGGCTGTGAGTCCCAATCTGCCTGGAGACTGCAGAAGGTTCCCCAGGAGCCGCTGGCCCCCACCTCACTGGGGTCACTGGAGGCCAGAGTGATTGACAGCTACACATGCCATGCACTCAATAACAGAAATAGGAATATATACAGAACTATATACATATATACGTATAGGCTGACTGTCAGGGTTTTTACCGAGCACCGTTACACAGAACGCCGCGGAACCGCCGTTCCGCAATAAACTGTAAACCACTGTTTTGTTTTACAGCTAAAGATAAATTTATAATTAAGGGTAATCATGAACAGGAAGCCTTTTTTTTTAAGCTATCTGACCGATGCAGCATGGATGTTCTTTAGTCAACAACAAAACGAGTTTTGTACTATAGAATATATCCTATTTTTATATTTAAACTGCCTTATACAATAGATTTACTCATAATCTGTTTTCCCAAAAATGAAACACACATATGTTTATGCAGAATTGCTTCTACATTTCAACTTCCCAGTTCTGATGCACTGTTTAAAAAAACAAATGTCTGTGTCTGGGGATATTTTGTTTGTTTTCGGGGAGGGACAGAATGATTAAAGTATTGACTTCCTAACGTAAACAGGAATTCCTACAAACATGAAAGAACTAAGGGGAAATATCTGTCACTTAAGGAATGAATAAAATGTGTTTAATAAATTTTTCTATGGTATTTGAATTCTTGATATCTTATGAGGAATTATTAATTGTGTTCTATCTAGCTGACTCTTTTCACAGTTCTTGCAGTGAGTCTTGAACTTCTAAACCTCTAACCCTCTCTCAAAGGTGGTGATCAGGGTCCAATCTTACCACTGAATTCCAAACAAGCATGCATGCAAATACATCGGGCAGATTATATTTTATTTACTTTAGAGTTTATTAGGAAAATTGGCTGAAATGCAGAAAGTAGCCTTCAGCAGGAGTTCTTTTGAATTACAGGAACTAGAGAGTTGTCTAATCCTTTAAGTTTCTCCCTAGTCCAGTTTTTCTTCAAAGCTAGTTTAAAATGTTTAAATCTAAAGGTCTTCCATTGCTTTCTTTGATATACTGATCCCTGGTATAATATATCTCAATGATAAGATATTATTACATCTTAGTTTCATCAAATTATTCATAGTTATATTCTCTTGTGCCCCCATAAATAATTTCTCTTCATCCTTGCAGTGAAATCCCAAGCCCTCAGAAATGGTAAGAACTTTGCCGTTGTTGGTCCAGAATTTCACGCATGATTTTACATGCTTGAGATACTTTAGAATGTTATAAGTTATCGCTTACCTAGGCTATAAATATGTATCTGTTATAATCAATCATTGAAGAGATCTTACAAGAGATAAGAAGATTTAAATATAAAGTCAGAGCAACTCACTGGAAAGGCAAAAATATTCATCCAATAAGCTGTCATACATGATTAAACAGGTTAGAAAAGAAAGACCACCTGGCAGGTAGAGGCTAAAAAACTGCTGAGTGCTGATTAAATAGCGTATCACAGGAGGGTAATCTCTTAGAATTTGAAATCCTTCCCTTTTTTCAAGTGTCTTCCATATGACTTTTTTAAAAGGAGCAGAGGAAAAAAAAGTGTTTCGGAGAAGAAAAAAAAAAAGAAGCGGCAGAAGGGAAAAAAGGATTTTAAGTCCTTTCTTTCCAGGAGAAAGTGAAAGGAATGGAGATGGGAAAGGCAAGAGGAAGTGGAAAAGGAAGAGAAAGGAGAAGGGGAAAGGGAAAGGAAGACATTTTTCTGAATTCCTTTTCAGTCTTCCTTCAGGTTCCAGAATTTGTGATCTTTCAAAAGAAAAAAAAAAAAAAAAAAGGCACTATTCTCAATCTATATTTTGGAAAAGACACCTAAAGTGAATTATTTATATAAACTGATAGAGATTTTCACTCTGTGAGTGAAAGTAAGTGAATCAAATCTCTTTAAGAGAATAATGTAAAACAGATCTATCTACTCTCCTTGCTTGAAGTACTTCCCAATTGCTGGATCAGAACTACCTAGAAATTATTTATCTAAAACTTTTGACAGCAAAAAGCTAAATATGCCATCATTCAATATTAAATGATGTAAACAACTAAAGTTACACCAACCTTAGCAAGCTGGCCTTCCAATCTATAGTCACTGCCAACAGCAATAATAACTTAACCCTACACCACTCTACAAGTGAAACTACTACAAAGCTTCCATTCAATAGTTTGCATTAGTTCCAAAAACATGTAAACATTAAAATCCATGACTGAATTGACTCATTGGTTTAGGGATGGAAGCCCATCCAACTAGCGTTTTGTACATGAACCTGTTAAAATTCTGGGAACCATATTCCCAGGGCAGTGCTATTCACTAGGATCATTTTCCATGACAGGTACCTTTTACAGCTGAACCCTTGCAATTTACCCTAAGACTTTAAAATCAAGTCACTGATGTTGTATACACCGTAAGCCTTTATTTCCTTGTGGCCTGTGCTCTACAATGCTTAACTGTAGAGGTGATTTGGACACCAGTGGAGGATTCCAGCCTGAGGGCAGCATACATCTACCTGCTCAGCCACATTCAATCTGGGCGAGTTTCATGCTAGAAAGTCCAGATACGAGACTTTGTTCAGTCAGAGGTGATTCAGGTGGAGTTTAAATGGGCCTGGGTTTCAAAATCTGGCCAGAAAATCTCTTTTTAACATCATTGAATCTTCAGAATTTGTTGTTGATGGTGGTAGTTTTGTTGTTCTTTTTCTTTCTTCCCTGTGCATATTTCCCATGCTATACCTATACACAGCTAAAACCATCCTCTCTGAAGAGAGTGAGGCAGTTCTACACTTTGCGCAGACACTTAAACCCAGCTCAAGTCCACAAATGAGACTGTTCTCAGCCTGAGTACTGTGACTAGTCTGTGTGTCCTCTCAATCCACAAAAACTCAGGAATAAGCTGGAGCTCCTTCCTTGGTGAAACGCTTTCTTCTAATTTTTAAAACATAAGTCAAAGAAATACTATCAACATTTTTGGCCTCCTTCATGTAAGTCTGCCTCAGGACGTGGGTAAAATAATATTAAGCTCTTGCCTTGGTGCAGGGAAAACCCAGTCCCATTACCAATGCCCAGAAAAGCAACAGCACCATGGATCTTATGTAGAATGTTCAAGGCTGGGGCAAATGCTCCCTATCCCTATTAAAATTATTATGCAGCAGAAAGAAATTTAAGTGAGAGAGAATGAGTGAATTACACATGTAGGGGCATTCATTTCAGTAGAGGAGTCCGGAGACCCGTATATTTTTCCAAGCAAGGGTTCCGTATTTTAATCAAAAATCAGAATTTCAGAGAGTAGCCTTTTTTTTTTTTTTGGGGGGGGGGTAGGGATGGAATTATAAAGTATTACAAAACTACAAGTGTACTTTAAATACTCCAATTTTCAGTCAGTCAGTCAGTCCTTATATGTATCCTAAAAATAAAAAATGAAAAATAAATCATAAACTTAATTTAAAGTTTAGATTGAATTTCAATTTCTCTGTGCTTCAAAACTTTGTAGAAGTTTTTGCTATACCCACATAAAATGTCCACCTCAGTGTTCCTGTTGCAAATTTGATTATCCCTCTAGCCATGAAAATTTAATCTCAGATATGCCAATAGGAAACACACTTGAAAATTTAAAAAAGCTTTAGCATTAATCTTCAAGATATTAAAATTTTCCTCAAGTAGAGAGAAAAATTCGTCTTCTGAAGTCACACTGAATATTGGTAAGCTTTTGAAAGTTTTTTTTATTATTTTGCTAGTTACCATTTTCATAGTGAAATGCATGTGAAATGCATGTTATTTTGTTTCCAAAAATGAAAAGGTAGAAAAACAACTTTCTTGTCATATAAACAGGCATTTTGAAAGTTAAGCACCTGAGTTCTAACCAGGATTGGGGGATTTTTATTGTTGTTAATGATTTCTCAATTTCATTGTGAGATTTTGCCAGAATCTTTCCCAGTTAATTTGTAGTATCTCACAAGAAGACTGGTCCTGCCTGGAAGGCAGAAAATCAAAGGCAAGAAGCAAGAACTTTAAAAAAAGGACAGAGATACAAGGGAACCATCAGGACTGCGACTCATAGGGAAGGATTCTGGAGCAGGAGTCTGAAGGGTGCTGAACACTTGCTAGCACAGCACCTTGCTTTTTATCCATAGCCCCACAGACTTAAGTGCCCACAGAGGATGTAGTATTTTTTTCATATGAACTGTTTGCTTAAAAAAATCATATTCCCATAACTGTGGAATGTAATGAGTAGAATTATTGTATAGACTCACTGTGATCATTTAAGCTGTTCTTCTGTTTCAACTTACTTGCTTTTTCTCAAAGATGGGTAAAGAGATATCTCTGTTGTAAAATCTGCAAAACCCTTTGTTAAATATTATATAAGGGTGAAATATTATATTATTTTAATATGCAAACCCTGGAACTGAGAAGTATGAATACATTTATGTTTTTAATTTCAGTGGAAAAGAAACTGAAGCTGAAAATAAAATATGGTTGCTGGATAGTCAGCCTACTGTATACAGAGGAAGGGGAAATTAAATGAAATCCATTCACTGTAGGCTAAAGTTGGCCACCAGAGCAGCTGACATTGGAACATTAGTAGAGAGACCATGTTGTTGTGAATTTATTGACATCTTCATGAACAGTAGAAATAAACAGAGTGCTGGGTTTTAATTTTAGGGTATATTTGTGCCCTACTAAACTAGAGACCCCAATGACGTCTGTCTCAAGTAACTGGCAACACCTCTGTTTTCTTAATGGACATTGATAAAACATGATTGATTCAGCACTGAGGAGGCGCACTGTACAGTAAGTATATTATCTTCCTTTGATTTATCAATAAGCAGTATTTTCAGGGGCTGTTATAATCCTATTTTTACCTACTTGCATTGCATTTAGGATGATTCAGTTTTGAGACAGAGCAGTACTCTAAAATGGTAAAGAGTCTAGAGAATTTTTGGCAGCATACTTAAGCTTCTTCAGCATGGTAGCCCTGCAGAGTGAGAAATGAATGTACAATTAATGCACTTGGAAACCCTAGGAAAGCAAAGGGCAAGTGTTGAAGGCACATAATCAGTGGATGGATGTCCAGATGGATAGCCATATTTGAGCTATTGCAATTAATGTCTCGAAAGAGCTCCCCTTCTTTGTATGTTAGTAGAAATCAGGACAAAGACTTCAGTAACAAGAATTTGGAAGCATTCCAGAGCTAATATCAAGCAAACTTCTATTCCAGGTGTCTGCATGCATGTAGTGTATTTTAACCTTTCTTTTGAAAATTAATTCTTAAGTAGTCTCTCTCACATAGGTGTATATTGACTTCCACACCTACTGCTTTTGGACACCAGACATCTAAAAAACTAATCTAAGTGGTACACATGTAACCAGATGTAGACCGTAGTAGTTTGTCTCTTGAATATTGTGTGAATTTTTTTTTTCCCTTCCGCAGAGTAAGTCACAGAACTCAGATATTTAAAGCTCTCACTTTACTTGGAATATAGTTATTCACCTGACAAGTTTCCTCTTCATAATTTGTTCATATATTTGCCTTTAAATGAACATGGACAGTCTAAATAATGACAATAATTTATTAGATAGAATAGTGTATAATATACTGAAATTTATTTTAAGGAAAGGATGAGAGAAATTATATTTTTAGAGGTATACTCCTCTGAGAAGGGCAAAGAAGGATAGTGTTTCAGGTTTAGAAATGTTCCTTTTTGTTTCCCAAACAAATTATTAACTACATTTACTGAACATTTTAGTTTTCTGTTCATTAGTGTATTGTAGTATTCATTGGCGAAGTGTAATTTCCTTGACTTTTTGATAATTCAACTATATTCCACTATAATTTATCTGATGAGAATTTCCCCGCTAGGGATTGACTATGAACAGCTCATTCAACATTTCAGTCTCAGATAACCCAAATTAAAGCTGTGTTGGTTATGTATGTCACATGTTATTTTTCTTGACTGAATGAATTTAGTGATTATAATCTGAACAAAGGCTTAAAGAGGTCATTAAAGTTGAAGTTTCCCAGGAATAGGCATTCATTTACTGAGCAGTTAGAGAGAAATACTGCATCATGAGAATGCTGACACCACTATCCTCAAGGTCTGTGTGGGAGGACACAGGACTACTTACATCCTGAGCCCTGAAAGACAAAAAGTCACTTAAATGTTAGATCTCATTATATTGACTGAGTCTAAAAACTGATGAGTTAAAGAGTATTCTTCTTTTTGGAAGACGTTAAGCCGTCCTCTAAACAAGAAAGTTTTAAAAATCCTGATCTGGAACAAAGTCAGGAAGAGACAAAATCTCCTAATCATTCATAGGATGTAGACTTTCCTCTGGAACAATTCTGAAGCTGCTGGAGAAACCTTCCAAATGTTTTTTTTTTTGTTGTTGTTTTGTTTTTTGTTTTTCTCTTGGGCTCTCATTTTCCCAAGTAAAATTGTTTCTCTATAGACTTCACAGAATATTTTACAGTAATACTCAAAGTTTCCAAAATCTCTATTAGCTGTATATTTTAGAGCTAGCAATCTTTTTAAATTCTATTTCCAGATTTCTTTTTTCTGAAATATTTTCACTAATTAAAAAAAAAAAGAAGTCAGTATTTTTGTAACGTTTGCTTCTATTTTTTCAATAGTTACGATGATTATACCCAGGAAAAGCTATGTAAACAGTGAAACTGAGATGTTAGATTATTTGCCTGAGGCAAATAATGTGAGATTCTCTCCTATTTCTATGTTTTTTTCCTCTGCTCCAGCTGTTTTCTGCTTTTCAGATTCCAAAGTCTAACACTACTGTCATGACTGCTTGGTTCCAAATCTAGGATTTTCTTTTCTTTTTTTTAAAGATCACAGGCAGAATATTCTATAGTTTAAGAGATAAAAGAGCACATACAGATTAATCATCAGTGCTCAATCACAAATATAAAAGAAGTTTAGTAGTGATGTTCCATATTTTTGTGCACAACAGAGAACATTTCCACAGAGCAATCCTTCCTACTTTTTTCTTACATAAAGATAGGAAGTTCTTCCTTTAGCGGATTTATACCATTCTCGCAAAACCTTCTTCTAAAGTTCACACAGCCTCCCTGTTTCTAAAATAACTCTTTTTCAAACTATAGACTGGAACTTTGAGGAAATCCCCAGGACCACAAACGGTCCACAAAAGGTAACTGCAAAAAATATACCTAATGAAAGATTGCATTCACTTGTATGTCCAAACCTGCTCCCTCCATGGAAAATAATCAAAAGTAGTGTCTATAAAAGTCAAGATCCACATTTATACAGCCTAAACTATTTGTGAACAAACATTTATGACACGAAAAGTTTGCGTATTTTGTTTATTTGACAATGTATTAATGTAACTATCACTATTTTTAAGTACATGTTTAGCACTTATATATATATAAACAAAGGAAAAATGTGTTAAATTTTGAATTAAAGGTGGAATGAACTTCACAGATCAGTTGCTCATAGTACTGACCTGTGAAGGGAATGAATCTCAGGATAGTCCATGGAAACACTTTGTCCAAAAAGGTGAAAAGCACAGGATCATTTGACAAAATATCTGGCTACTTAGGTTTGGATCTGGAAAAGAGAAAGCATGTTGAGTGATGAATCTGTATATGGTTCCATAAATAAAATTAAAGCTACGTTCAAAATTACAAAAAGAAAATGAATCCCATTTCATAGGTAGTACCATTCAGAAGCACACCCTCTTGATTTTTGTAATCATGATGCCTATTAGGAGTTCACATGAGTGCCTCCAGAAACTCTGCATTCAAAACTGGCTGAATTGTAATTACAGATGACTTAACTTTTGTCATCCCTTGGCACAGAACCATTACCACAGGGACAATCAATTTGTCTGAATCAGTGCAGTCTGAACAATGGAGCAAATGGAAAACTTTTCACAGAAAGAAACATCCCATTTAATTCCTGACCGAAGACAACACAGATTAACTATCCTGCCTGCCAAGCAAGACAATTCCATTGTTCAGGGTAGGCATTCTGGCAAAGGACACAAAACCTCCTTTTGTTTTCAAAAATGTTAAAGTGCAGTATTCTGAATCATAACTATCAATAAATATTTTACATTTGATCATGTCATCTTTGAACATATCTGCCATTATGATCCAGTCACATCTTTCCACTCTCCAAATACCATAGGCTGTGTATCCTTATTCGGATATTTGTTTGCAAAACAGAAAAGAGAATAGAAAGTATGGTATTAATAGTCTTGAATAAAAGATGATAATGAGTTTCCTTATGTTTAAACCTGGGAAGTTCAGGACCTGCTCAGTATTCTGCCTCAAAGATCTATGAAATCTCTATTTTTCAGCTTATTCCTCCTTCTAATCTTGTCCTCTCACCTACTCCCAGAAGTCACGGTATTTAGACGAGGAGCTATTTATGCCCTCATTAACAACATTTTAAAAACAAATTAATTATAATTAATAAAAGAAATGCATATACATAAGCATTAATAAGGAGTTTCTCATTATGAATAGCTCAAAGACTTAGACTCTATTATATAAATTTTATTGTCTGGCATAACTGTGCTTTTTTTTAATTTTGAAATTAATGGAAGAAATAAAAGGACTTTTTAGTATTAAGGAAAGAAATGCGGGAAAAAAACATTCACTGTGTTAAGTTTAGGCCCTGCAATACATATTTCACCAAAAAGAACTAAAAAATCAAGATTAATTTTTTTCTCTAGAGCCAGAAATATGTGTTATTTCGCTGTGTTACTCAAAACACAGATTAATCCTTTTTATTTATTTATTTATTTAATAAAGCAATGCAATGGGCTAAGTGTTTCCTTGGAAATGTAAATGCATGGGTTAAACTACTTTCTATAGTTTCTGGCCAGACAGAGTTTGAATTATATTTGAAGATTCCCCTAAGGAAATACTGTCCTGTTTGACACTGATGTCTGAAAGATATTTGTCTGTTGTTAATTTCTTGAAATATATTAGTGCGATTCCAACATAGTTCAACCAATAGGGGCTATATGATACAGTATTTGCCATAGTTATTAAAAGCAGAAGTACTGAAAGACATGAGTCTTTACCAGAGCAACATTTTTGTGGGTAGGAGATCTTTTACTTTTGAAAAATAAATATTTCTTTAATCACATATTACAGACATTCTAACCACGGTCTTCTGAACAGCACATCTGTTACCATGTCCACAGTGACGCATCATGTGGTGACATGTCCCATCTATTTATGTCAAGTAGGCCACGTTACATCAGTAGGACATGGTGCCCAACAGAACAGGGAATTCTTATAAATATGATAGACACAAAATAATACATATAAAAGTGGATATATGCACATTTGTATGTGTGTTCCAAAAAGAAATGGATGCCTTTATATTAAAAAAAACCCATCTTGGATCCAGTTCTGATGTCAGTAGCAGTTTTGGCCATTTAAATTCAGGATGAGAAGGAATATTTCTTCATTGTGAAGGAAAAATTGTGTGTTTGTGGTAAGAATGCAGGGAGGGACCTTGCTTACTCTGTTTTTTAACAGCAGTGTAGCAAGTAATAATATCTAAATACGGAAGAATATTGATATTTTCCTCATTATCCGTAGAGCTACCTTCTCATTATACATTTGATTCTGATATCCAAATCCTTCTAGTTTTTCCAGGAATATAATAGTTTCTGAGGTGTTTCTTTAATTTCAGTCTGCTGTTGCTTGTTCTCAATGAGATGAGAATTTTAACACTCTAGAATTTCAGATTCTAGAGTGTTTCCTGGTGTTTCTGGCTCAAACCCAAATATCCCTCCCTAAAACTGTAACATTCTTCTGAATTCACTCTGTAATATTGAATGCATCTATCATTGAAAAGTTTATAACTCCTTTGCTTTTTTCATTCAAACTAGAAAACAAAATATTCAAAAGTCAGACTAAAATTACAATATAACAGTAAGAAATTTTAATAATTTAGAAGATAAAAATTAATGCAAATTATACAGCTTTAATTCTGGTCTTATAATATTAACAACACACCGCCCAAAGCTGAACAGTCAGTATTAGGCAAAGCAATCCTGATTCAGACTTCAGCTGAAACATTGTACTGCAAATAGAAAAGATGTTGTAGAGAAAAACATACAAATTGAAAGTAGATGAACTGTTTCTTATTTAAATGATCCAGAAGAATGAAAAAGCTTTACATCTCCTTAAAAATTTACCACTTATTTTGTTTTGTTCATGACAATTTTAAATTACAACTTTAAATGCTGTTAACCTAAATGTTTAAATTCTTGCATACACATGGCAGAGGTAAATCAAAAGTGAAGCAATAAGAGGTTTTATTATGCTCCAATCTGCCTTCCAAACTGAAATTAATTTCCCACAATTAGAATTGAGGGAAATTTTTAAGTTCTACAATAAATGCTCCATATATGGAAGAAAACAGACTAGATATCTAAAAACATAAAATAAAAGGACAAATTCTCAGGGCACTGTGAGATTAAGCTCAAGGACATCCACTTATTGTATTTATGCATGTTTACCTGTAAAATAATCTTACTATAAACACTCACAGCCCTTGCAAAGCTCAGGAATAAATTTTACAAATATGCATATATTAATTTAAGAACATAAAGTTTGACCTGTTTAAAACCTTAAAAACAAACAAAAATATTTAGAGTTTATACACGGGTTTTCCAGCATAAACAAGATTGGCTACCCATAGCAAATTCTATCTCTTCTCTTGCACAGCCTCTGTATTGCATGTTTCCTTTTAACTCTCACATCATTGCATAATGCTGCTTTCCTTGTTAGTACTATTCATGTACCTTATCCAAAACAGATACAAGGCTATCCTAGAACACATTTTGAGATTTATATCCCTTTTGTCCTTAAAGTACCAACTTATTTGTTAAAAAAAATACAGTGTACTCACAACACTTTTCTGAAAACTACACATGTGTAAAGTATAAACTCAAATTTCACTAAATCTTTTGTTTAAAATTTACTAGGGTGTCAGCAAGACCTATATTTAGAGCTTCTCGTTTGTGTTACCTGCAGTTTAGCAGATCTCAAAAGAAAACCATCTACTCTCACATTTCCTGACTTCTCAAGCTTCTTTTGTCCAAAATCTATTTTCCAAATTTTAAACAGGTGTAAGACTGACCTTTCTGCCAGAGCAGCCAGCAAGAAAATATCTATTCTCAGTCATAATCACAGGGATTGGCAGGGTACTACAAAAACCTGAAAGTTTCCTTTCAAAATTTTGGCACCTGGCATCTATTCTACAACTGGGACCTAGTTATTTCTGCTTTTACCAAACTATCCTCAAGGCTGTTTTTAAATATACCTCAGCACTTGTTTCTTTCCTTCACCACATATGCTAAATGAAAACAGCCAAGTTAGCAGTGTTCTACTTGAATATATTCAATGAGCTTTGAAAATTTCAGCCTAAATCAAAATATGCCACAATTGCCAAAAAAGTGTATGAGAATTACCTTCTGTTGTGAAACAACAACAAGGAGAAAGAGGCAAAGGTGTTTTGGAGGTAAAAGTCCACTAATGGTCACAAGATCAGGAAAATAAATGAGCAGGGCTTATTTATTTAGTGAACAGAATAATCCAAAACACAGGACTTTGTTGTAATACGGTCTATAGTTACATTAGCAGATGCTGAGACAAGACTCATTTTGGATCCATGTCCATTTTGGGACATTTTGAGCAATATTTTGAGTACAAAATAAAGAAAATAGTTATTAGATAGAAGGTTTTCTGCAGTAACTGAAAGTGAAAAAAGGTCCTATGAAATGGATGTTAGGTCTAACAGCCAAAGATGAGGATCAGAGTATAACATGACCATGAATGTAAACATCTCATAGGAAAATTTACTACTGTATATCATAACACAGTTTGCTATCAAGCTAGAGATCTATATACAGTATCATCTCATAGCTGCCTGTCCAGGGTTTGGTCTCTTTTCCATCAGGGACAAGGATGAAGAAATAGCACATTTGTTCAGTTTACAAAAAATGCCACATACAGACAAGCCACAACTATTTCGCAAAGCAAGATTAGAATTCAGAAGAGTCTCAGTAGAACTAGCTCAAACAAAAAAAAACCAAAAACACAAGATTCATTTCAAGAAGAAAACCAAATGCTACCTTTTCTCAGAATAATCAGACAGAAAAATGTACAATGACAAACAAGTGAGGTGCATTTTATCATCTATATTCTATAAGAAATAAAATATTTTAGGCAAGATATTAATATCTTAAATTTCAAAAGTAATTCCTGGAGACAGAGTCCCCACGTGGAGTTTTGAGCAGCAGTTGAGAAGTTCTACAAGAGTGATCAACTTCTTATAAAATATAAAAATAAGCAAAAAATAAGCTAAACAATAAAAGACATAATAGAAAAATGACAAATATCTTCAAATAAATATATAGTTGCAACAGAAAGGAAAGCAATAAAGTGTTTTCTATGTTCTTTGGAAATAAGCAGTGACAGATTTAAACTTTAACAGGAGAGAATGGACAACATAAAAAACATTCTAGGGGTTGGGGAGTTAAGCAAAAGAATAGACAGTGCAAAATTATTGCACAGGAGAACGTTTAGGTCTGGTTTAGACAGAAATTTCCCTGTATTAAGAAAGTAATATAGACTAGACAAGGACTTACACCAATGGTAGGGGTTTTTGTCTGTTTTCAGAACACTTTTCCAAAAATTTCTGCAATCTTCTGCTTTATGGAGAATTTCATATTCATAATGGTAGCCATAAATAGTAATCTTGTAATATTAATCAGTATAGGCCAAAATCTAGAAAAAAAAATTTTTCAATCTTTCTTCAGATGGAAAAAAGAAAAAAAAAAAAAAAGCAGAGTCTTATTCTAAATTTTAATTTAACCAGGACTTCTAGTGCATTTCCTGTATGAGTGAATGAAAGGGATGAATAAAATGATGATTTTTAGTATCAGAAAATTCTAGTACTGTGAGAACATAAGTTCTTCAAGCCCTTGATGGCTGCATCATAACTTGACTCTTCATATAAATTCTATCTTCTGCCCAGAGGAATTACATTTACATTAGGGCTTGCAGTGAAATTCTTCAACATTTATAAAAGATCTAATTCAAATAGTTAATGATAAATGGAAAAGGACACTGACAAAAAAGCATAACATAGAACAAAACTTGTCACTTACATGATTGGTTATAAATATTTCCTGCAAGCTAGAACAAGTGGATGCACCATAGGTACAGATAGATAAATTACATTCTTTTCATCAAAGTAGGCTAGCAGATACATGGTTTCAAAAACAAAAGAAATATATTCTTAATATTGCTTCCTTTTTATAACATAGTCTTTTCACTGTTCTTCACTAAAATTAACTGTAAGCTGACTAGCTCTCATTTCTCTGCACTTGGAAGTCTGTGCCGCCAAAGTGTAAACTCAAAGCTATCGTATATGTAGCCCTTCTCAGTGTTTTAATAAATCGTCTCACACACATACAGCAGCCACTCCAGTTCCCTCCTTTTCCCTCTCCTCCTACTATCTATCTATCTAACTGGAGAATAGTGTGAAGAAAAATGCACACTGAAAATGCTCTGCATCTATGTTCTCCATTCCTATTTTTCTGATTTGCAACAAATTTTCTGTAACTTTAATAAAAATTACTGTGAAAAGCTCCTCTCTCTAAGCATCTTTCATTTTAATTTGATATTTCAAAGTTTTAACAATCAGAAACCTTATACTTTGTATAAGGAAATTGCATTCAAAATTAGTCTGGAGCCACACCAAATATTTTAGCTGGTGATGATAGCTAAGTAGTCAAATCCAGGTTTACTTAGTTAATAGATGGAAAACTTCAGGGAATGCTTAATGCTATTGAAATAAGCCAAGAATGGCTAGCTGGACACTTGGCAAATATTTAAACTGAAAAACCTGAATGTGTTAAAATATTTTTGTCTGCACTGTTGCTGATAAACTGAGATATGAGAAAATAAAATAAAACAAAATAGCAGCATACAGGTATCCTATTCTCTGCCATTTAGAAAATTTAGAAATAATTACTCACAGAAGTGACTACAGATGATCACCTGTGATCACTCTGTGATCATCTTTAGTATGTTATTAATTATTTGATTATTATTAATTTTTGATCTAGGCATCTAACCAGCATTTTGATAAGAAAAGCTTTCCTCTTATTTGACCATATTTCCTCCATCTATAAATCTCTTTATTGCAAATAAATTCTAAATTATTGCTAATCTTTATCACAAAATACCGCCTCTAATTTGAGAGTTTCATCTCTTCTCTTTGATTATAAACTTTGCAAGAAGCAAAGAATCAAGAATGTGTTTATAAAATTAATTTCACCAGTTATATTTCAAAGTAAGATGAGAAAAAAGTAAAGACAAAAGCCTCTGGAAAAATCTTTTTCACTATTTTCACTGTTTTTCATTAATTGTACACTAAATAAGGTATTTGGAGGATCTCTAATATTTGCTATTCATATATTAAAATGTTTTTAGCACTTAGATCACTCCACCAAAGTGAGAGTTATTTACAGGCTTATTTGAGTGACATATATATGTTTTATATGACATATACAAATTTTTAGATTCTAATACATTAGAATCTAAAAAAAAATGTAAATTTACTTTCCCATATAATATGTGTTTTTCTTAAATCAACAATTGCTGTAACCATTTCTTCCCACAGAGCTAGTTAGTATGTATGTGTGGGAAGAGAGATGCTAGGAATTTAGAGAGTGCTATACATAAAAGAAATCTTAATACCATAAATTATCTCTAATGAGATATTTAAAATGTGTTTCATTTTTATGTGCTGCTTTACATGTTGAATGCTTAGAGGTTTCAGCTTTATTTGGAGGTCCTTCATCTCTGAACATTAACTATTTTAAATTGTTGTAAAATACTCTTAATAATTAAGTACAAGATTTTCCAGAATAAATTATTATGAATCATCAACTGATAAAATTATCAAAAAGTATCTTTACAGAAATTTATGATACATAATAACTTGATAAAAAGTCAGCATTATATGTGAAAAACTGTGAGAATGTAAGACGACAAGAATCACAAATTTCAGTGTTACAGTTCCCAAAGCAGCTGTAACTAACTCAAGATAAGCGATACATATTTCAAGATCTGTAATTTTAAATGTCGTTATCCTGTTTATATCTACTATTTTATATATCTATAAACCATACTTTCTTTTATTTATGTGTCACACACACACACATAAATATTTGCCAATTTAATGTTGTTGCAGGAATCGTAGTTTGGCTGATAAGTTTCTGACTTGTGCTGTTTAAGTTCTCACCACATCGCATGACTAATGTTGCATTAACATAATATTTGCATTATTTTTTTCCACTTTAAAAATGTGGTGAGTAAATACACATAAAATATAAACACATTCTGTTTCTCTTTCAAGAACCTGTTGGTTAAAAATAGAAAAAAGCTTGTTTGATTGCAAATTGATATAAACTCATGGAGTCATCTGTTTCAATGTGCAATGTGCGATTCAAACGTGATAATATGTGTCCATATAACATTCTGTGGAATGCTTGCTGAAATTACTGCACATTGAAATAAGCATAATAAATTTAAACCCAAAGAATAACCTTTAAAAAAATTATAAGAGCTTGAAAATTGCTATTTAGAAAGAATATGCCTTCTGAACTATGACCATATACAAGTTCATCTAAAGTTTCTGTCTTTTTCAGATTCCTACAGTGCTAGTGAGAGCCAGAAGAAAGAAAAAGAAAAAGATGTTTTGAGTGCTGGTTAAAAGATAAATAAATCTTTTAAGGTTTTAGTAGTTGTGGAAGTAAATGAAAGAAGCAAAAAAAAAAAATTAAAATTTTAAATGGGTATTGGGAAATTATCTGATATAGCTTAAGGTGTCACACAATCAAGTTGAAAACCTCTTGAGAAGAAAATATTTTCAGAGCTAATATAAAATTTTAAACCGTCCAACACCAAGATCTTTTCTTCCATACACTGATCTTGCAAGCTCTGTCAATCCTAAATCATGTCTTCAGTGATAATTATGACATTTTCTTGAAATTCACTCCAAATGTATACAGTTTTCTGGTCTTAGTTTTCAATCTCTGACAGTGCAGATCTCCTACCTCATGAGATAGCTCTACATTGAAATATGCGTGAGTCAAAACTGTCAGTTCACTGTGGTCTTCCTTGCTTTTTTTTTTCCCCCCCACATTTACCAGAATTTCCTTGAGGATTTTCTTCTTACTTTTGAACAGATACAAACACAGATAGGAATTCTGAACACAAATACACTTTACTTAAGAAAGAAAGCATAAGCACACTGATAGGTACATTAAAATAATGACACCTAGACATATTTCTCTCTTTCTTTTTTCTCACTTTTCCAGAGAGGGTAGATCAGAATCTTCTGATTTATTCTAGAAATTCTCTTGTCTCATGGCTTCTTCTCTGCTGCAAGCATACAGTTGTCGTTTCTTTTGCTCCAGTCTTCTGTGCATCTTTGCCCTGGAATGTGTACATCTTAGCAGGCTACTTTGTTCTATCCCAGCTCCTCATATAGATGAGGACACATATTTTCTGTATCTATCTTTTATTCCCTAGCTAGTTATCTTCCTTAACGTAAATTAAGAGTTTCAATGGTTATTGGTTCTTGCTCACATAGTTTCTCCATAAACAACTCATTACACTTTTGATCATTATGTATTTAATTATAGTTGTGTAGGATCCAGTCTGTGGTAGCCATATTATGAGAGCTCTTGTATATATCAGCTAATTTTGCTTGATTTACTCTGGTACACTATGATTGAATTTATTTCATTTTTGTTCTGGAAATTTCCTTCTGATGACGATGATGTACATACAAGTGGTGTGATAATAAGAAAATATTTCCACAAATGAATTCCTCAAATCTTCATTAATATACTACAGAATGTAGAGAGTTGTATCCCCTTGCAGAATTCTGTAAGACAGAATGGTATCTTTCATCTTCCCCAGACTCCAGCCTTTTTATTTCTCTCATAATCTTTCAAAGTAGTACCTCACAAAGTTGCATCTTAGTTCCAATTAATTGCACCCTCATTTAGTGCTACCTTCTGGATTTCTCAGTAAGAAATTTCAACTTCTATATTGATAGCAGAAATGGAAGAGATGTTCCAAGGGAGGGAAAGGTAAAGTGAAGACAAGGGGAGACAAGGGAAGGAAGGAAGGAAGGAAGGAAGGAAGGAAGGAAGGAAGGAAGGAAGGAAGGAAGGAAGGAAGGAAGGAAGGAAGGAAGGAAGGA
>PTEX01000015.1:3308661-3342307 GCA_003342815.1 Eudromia elegans | reverse complement strand
AAGGAAAGGAAAGGAAAGGAAAGGAAAGGAAAGGAAAGGAAAGGAAAGGAAAGGAAAGGAAAGGAAAGGAAAGGAAAGGAAAGGAAAGGAAAGGATATATCAAACTGAGATCAACTGCTGCTTCCTGTCAAACTCAGCAGATTACATTCATGTCCTGAACACATTAGCTGAGTGAATGGAGCTATACTACAGGCTTTATAATTACATTTTTTTTTCAGTAGATATTCACTACACTAGTACATCTTTATTGAAAGTCCTTAAGAGACAAATTCCTAATATTCATTCATTGCAGCATCTGTTCAGTAAAGTACCTTTCAGCTTAATGTTTAAGATTGTACATTGAAGTATATTGTATTAAGTACACACAAAAATGGATTACAGGCCAAAACATATTTATGCACCCACTTAAAGGCAATATGCACATAAACACTACTGAATTGATATTTTTGATTGCTTATTATCTAGAATAATTGCTCTTTCTGAGTACAAGATTCTTATGTAATTCCCATTTACTTCAGTGGGAGTCTTTTATTAGTTTCACAGAAAATGGGAGTGAATTTGGTATTTGTATGCAGAGCTGGATGCTGCCACTTCTCTCGTCACCTGGCACTCTGCTGGAGCAGTGTTGTTGATGAAGAGCTGAGGTGGGATGAAGGGAGAGAAGGGGCTAAAGCCCATTAACTCCCTTGTTAAATCCGTGCCTGGGACTTATGAAAGAACTCAAAGAAAATGTAATGCAATAGTATCCGGTCCTCACAGCTATTTGTTCAACAGCCAGTGACAAGTTCAGATGATGTAATGCTTCTAGTATGTACATTGTTACTTAAGTCAGTTGCTAATTAATACCATGCTGAAAGAGCTTCAGTTGGGTGTCAACACACTCGGAGTTGGTCTCTGCAACTTAGGGAATGTTTCTGCTTCAGCTCCCTCTGTTCTTACTGTGCGCACAAAATCCCTCTCTAAGCAAATCTTTTTTTCTTTTTTCACTTTTTTTTTTTTTTCTAATTTGCTTCTGGGCTCTTAATTGCTACATACACAGCACATTACAAATGCTGCTGCTAAATGGTTTTAGCAAAACAAAATTTCTTGTGTCCTGGCAAATTACCGTTAATTTACTGACAGTAGAAAATCATTCTGGCAGTACTTTTCTGGGAAAAGACCTGGACTGTAAGAATAGTGCTAAAACAGAATTGAAATGCTATTTGAAACGTTCCTCTCAAAATATATGTGAGAAAGCACAATATAAATATTATATGCTCTAGGGATGCATGAGTATTTTTACATACATCTGTTTTTTGGTATTTAGTGTGTAAAGCAGTTCTGTCTAGTGTTTAATTCATATGCAGAAAAAAAAAATATGTCTATAGACATTTTGCTATTCAAACTAAAAAAGGTCTTCAATTTCAGTGATCCTTTGAAACCTAATTACTACATAGAATGCTTTTTTCCAACTGAAATAATACAAGTTAAGTGCTTACCTAAGAAAAAGTCATTTATGGACTTTTAAGAAGCTATCCCTCAACAATTCCTTGCACAATTCCTCTCTTAAGTAGTAATGATTACTTTTCTCTGTTATATTTCCTGATATATAATCAGCAATACTAATGAATATCCAGAGAAAAGAAACTGGAATGACTATCTAAGGAATATTACTGGAATCTCTTATTTCCTTATAAAGACAGTGATTATTGTCTGATATAATGGAGACCAAACCCTGACCCTCAGGCTTAGATCATTTTTGTGTGTTTCTCCTGTATATTTTACATTTCTGTTTACAAACCAGAGCCAGTATATTTACAACTGTCTGGTTCAGGTAGAAGTTCTATAAGCTTCAACAAGCTTTTATTTTTTTTTTCTTAAACACAGACAAAACAACCAAGAATGAGCGTTGAATTACACACATACTTCCCATTCTGAAGTCACTGACCAGAGTTAATAGGAAATAAATCCTTATTAAAATTTATTCACAGAGTTAGCGCTGTCTCAGTCTGGGACTAACTGCTTTCGTAGGTATATAAACACATCAGCATGCCTGCATCATGATCAGACTTCCGTGCCAAGGCCTGGCACTACATCACAAGTTAGAAAACAAAGCTGATAACTTCCAGCAAACAAATGTTCCATACAGATCAGCTCCAGACACTAATATACCTAGCTCAGCCATTGAATTAATAATTAGATGTGACCTATTTGCAACACTGGAATTTTACTCAGGATGAGTAAAAACCCTTTTTATGAAGGGTTCAGAGGAACTGGCTAAAACTATATCTATTGCAGATGAGTTTCTATTGCATTGGAAAACTACCTAGACCCAGGTAGTCCCAATTCAGTTAATTGTTATGAATCGTAATATTTAATCCCAACTACTTCAAAGTGATGGCAATAATCACATTCATTTTACTGGAAGAGATATAACTGAGATTATCTTAGTTCTGCCAAAAGCTTTCTGTCTTCTTGTATATTCCCACATGCCAACTGGATCTTCGATGTCCCCAAAGCCATGCCTACAAAATGCTAACAGAAAAGCCACTTCAACCCTAATGTGGTTAATCTATGAAGGCTCCAAAGTCTAATCTAAGGCAGTATGAAACATGCCAGCTACTAGATAACTACTCCACAGCCCACGTTTATAGTATTTTCAGTTAGAAATTTGTTTGTATGCTGATGACTCACAAGAAATATTATGCCTTATATGAAGGGTGAACTGGAGACTGATGGAAGTTCTTGGTAAAATCCTTAAAATTCCTAATTCTTTAAAAGTACTAAGATTAAAGTAATTTCAGGGAAAAAGTATGCCAGAATTACTAGTCAAATTTCTTTTAGAGAGCTTATAATCCAGTGCTTTGTTTCCTTTTGTTCTCAACATAAATTCTTGACTATCTTCAGGTAGCCCTGAATATATTAGCAATTGGTCCAGTCTTCAAAGAAAGAGCTAAGTGGCAGAATATCTGAAATAAAAGTCACAGATCATTGCATCACTTACTTAACTAGTCTGATGTGAAGATGATTTGTTAAATACAGATGCAACAGGGACTATGTAGAATTGTATCTTGCAAAAGCTCTAGGTAAAATTATTTGCCTCTGTGCAGCAATGCCTCAGCCAATGGAAGTAAGATCAATTGCTTAGATTAATTTTGCTTGAGTTGGAACTTTCAAAACCAGAAATAATGTGTAGAGGGGAGTGATTTCTGTGGAACCTGGGAATAGAGCAGAATTTCTGTTCAGTGGCTACAATTACACATGGTTAAATATTTTCTGAAATCCTCTACCTCGGTTTTTGATCCTTCTGCTGGGCAAAAATATAAATATGCTGTGACTAGTTCTACATTGACTGTAATGGGAACTGGTGTGTATGTACAGGTCTACATGCAGACACTTAAATAAGAGTAAGATGAATCCCACCCACTATATCACTGTTGTGAGGATTGCTGCTTTTGTGGCTAAGAGATCAGATACAAAGCATTTCCTCTCAAGGTAAGGACAAACAGGGTGATGTAGACACTTTTTTTTTTCCATGGATTTCAAAATGAAAATAATGAATTATTTGTTCCCTCCCTGTTCCTTATAGCCAGGTGAAGATCTGAGCATAAAATAACATTATGTAGACTTCAAATGCATCTTTTTTAGCCCCTAACTTTGTTTCTCTGGTTAATAATGCTTTGAAATTGGTTCAAATTTGGGTTTGGCATGCAATACAATATATTTATTCCAGATTAGTCAAACTATGACCCTGATAGGTAAAACTGATCTAATTGCTCCCTGATATATCCAGTGAGGCAAATGGGGTCTCATTTTGAGTGAGTGCAACTCTATTGATGTATTGGATGAGTTGTAAAGATGGTGGTTTTCACTCTGTTTTCCTGAAATGGATGTGTATTTTCAAAATCCTATATATAATAATTGTATCCCAAACCTGATGGATTGTACTGTTTTAATCTGGCATTTCTATGTGCTGTTGTTTTCACATATCTGGCTGGACCATAGCACTAAGCAGTTAAAGTCTTTTGTGGTCTTCTGAGATTGAAAACAATCTGAAATTGCAGGTTATTGCTATTTATGATTATTCCCTGAATGGGAATAGACTGACTAATGAAAAGTATCTAGTTGTGTAGAGCACACAGTTTGCATGAGACCTTGTGTACAGTTAGCAGCACACAATAAGATTATTATTCATAATAGAGCCTGAATGATTATTAAATTGTGTTATAAATTAGAGGAGATCCTAAATGGAAAAAACAGACAATAGGAGAGACAGAAGCCACCGTATCAGTTCTTTTGCCAGATGACAGCAAAAGACAAACAGTAACTTGAAATGGCACAACATTTTCTTCTCCCTGCATGCATGCAAGTAAAAAGCAGAGGCTGTTTGCAGTTGTTTTAAAGTAGCTAATCTCTAGATTAGTTGAGAAGTAAAGACCTTCTGAAAATAGAAAAAGTTTTACTTTTTAAAATACAACTAGTGAAATCCTGACCATTTTTCCTTCTATCAGTGAAGAGCTTATTGAACAGATAGGCCAAAGAACATTTTTTAAATGCTCCATTGTATGAGAATGTTGCTTGATTTATTCCTTTTCCATTGTTTCTGCTGTTGTTTATGAAGAGGCTTGTGCTATGCTGTGAAAAGTGAACTGGAAAGAACTAACAGAGGCTTATTTTGTTTCTCAAATTGAGAAAATAGTTCTGGATGTTCTAATTTTGAAATATACTTAATTCTCAAACAGGATGCCTTTTAGGATACAGTTTAGTAATTGACAGGACCTTCATTAGTATGAAAATGAATTCAAAAGGTCAAGATACTCATGCTTTAGTAATCTTGAGCAATTACAGGCGTAGATGCAAGTTTTTGAGAGTATCGTGCCAACTTTGGGAAGTTTCTATATCTGTCCTACCTTCCTTTCTAATTTGGGCCGTAGAATTTTCTCTAGAATTTCCATGAAGTAAAGCAAACAGGAACATATTTGTATAGAATAAACTGAGAGTCACTAATGCATTCTTCTGAAAAATTTGGCAGATGGCCCATCCAGAGAAATTTCTGCCTGAGCTATTCTGCGGAATCAAGTAAGGAAATGTCTATAATGTCTGTAAGGAATTTGTGTCTATCAGTCGTTGCCACACACTACACAGAGGATTAAATAAGAAAATACTTATGAAAATTGCCAGCTATATTGCTTTAACATTATACCAAAACCAGCACCTAAGTCATTAATAAAGTGCAAGAAGTCAATTTATGCTTGCAGTTATTGATTCTATGTGGTATATTTCATCCATATGTATGCAATGAACAGCACATGGGAATTGTGTTCTGGCAACTTAGAAAAAGAAGATGAAAGGAAATAATAAGAGAGAAAATAAAATAAAATAAACCGTATTCTAAAGGAAGCTGTTAAAATTATGAGCTAAGTATACCAGGACAAAAATAAAAGTGACTGAGATTGATTTCTGGTATGTCTGTAGACGCACTTCCAGATTGCATTCTTCTAAGCCAATCCAGATAGCAAAATATATTCTTTAACAGTCTGTTCTACTGTCTCTCTTTCCTTCTCCACTAATCTGACTTTTAAATAACAGAGAAATTGTGTACTTTAATTTGTACACGGCTTTTCAAAATAACCAGTGTTAGCCTCATCTCCACACACACAAAGGAGCCCAGAGGCACAAGAGCTGCTGAGGAACGCCCAACAGACCCATTGGAGAAAGGCAGCCCTTGCCCATCCCCTTGTGGGGCCATCCCAGGAGATTCTCCTGGTGCACCTACCCATGGAGAGGCTCCTGGGGCACCATATGCCAATGAAACTATGCCAGGGATAGAGGACTCACAGGCAATGCTGGGAAGAGCACTTGGGGACTGCAAAAGCCATGTTTTGTAATCCTTAAGGCATGGAGAATGGAAGGATCCAGGTGATTTGGGGAGGAACAAGTGGGAAAGTTGAGAGAGAAGGGGGTGAAAGGACTGGCTGCCCAGAAATAAGTGGCTGCTCAGTGCACTTGTCTGGCCCTGCCTTGCTCCGAGTGATGGCAGTCTGTCCATTTCCTCATTGAACTCCATTCCTAGCCATTCAGCTGAGTGAAGGACTCTCTACTTTTTACACACACATGGGCAAATGGAGCTCTCAGCAGCAGCAAGTAGAGTAGGACAATGGATCATAGGAGCCTGTGTGTCTGAAGTGCCAGCAACTGAAGAGACTGGACTGTGCGCATACTGTGTGGGGGTGTGTGTTGCTGTGTAATCTGTAGCAAGTATCAAGCTTAATTAGCCCACAAGTAAGGTAAGAGGCTTGGGAGCCAAGTATCAAAGCAGACATAGATATGGGTCAAATACTGCAGAGACTAGAGAATCTGTCAGCTGGCTACTGGAGGAATCAGGAGGTCCAAGCCAAGTAACTGAGGAGATTGGAAGAGTCTGGGAGTCAATTCCAAGAGCCTTTTGGATGTATGTCTGCTCCTGCAGTAATGGGAGAACAGAAGACCTGCAGCAGCCTCAGGTCCCAGCCTCAGCCTGGGTAGAATATCTAGTGCCAGTTACAGGAGAGACAGGAGAGATCCACAGTGAGCATATGTGCATGTATGTGTGCATGGGTTTGTAAGGGTGCCTGAGTGCCGATAATTGGAAGGGGCTGCATGTCTCAGGTGCCAACAACTGAGGACATCTGGTATATAGGGTTTCAAGGTACTAGCTTTCTAGGTTTCTTCTTCAATATTAAATTAATATCAGATACATTGAGAACAACAGAATGAACCTACTATTTGAATGTGAAAGACAGGAAGTCCAGCCAGCAGATTTAGCCACAGTCTGTGAAGTTTGTAGATTCTCATTTTTCAGTCCTGTCTTGAGAAGTTTTTCTGCTGAATGTAAAACAGCAGTCAGGGTCATAAGAAATAATGATATTCTTATTTTAAAGGAATTTGGGTAGCCTTCTGAGAGAGAAAAGTACATTTTCTAAGACTTTTATATTTTGAAACTCATCTGCTTTGGTATTAATTATATTATTATTATATTAATCTTATTTCAACATTGTGAAAAATAACTGCTTAGAATCACACACAGAATTGCAGAATGGTTGAGGTTGGAATGGACTGTTAGAGATCATCTAGTCCAACCCCCCTGCTCAAGCCAGGACACTTAAAGCACGTGGCATAGGGTGGCATCCAGTCGACTTTGTAGATCTCCAGAGAATTCACAACCTTTCTGGGCAGCCTGTTCCAAGGCTCTGTCACTCTCACAGCAAAGAAGTTCTTTCCCATACGGGGATTAAACTTCCCGTGTTTCAATTTGTGTTTGTTACGCCTTGTCTTGTCACTGGCTGCCACCGAGAAGAGTTTGGCTCCATCCTATTCACATTCTCCCTTCAGGTATTTGTACATGCTGAAAAGATTCACTCTCAGTCTTCTTCAGGGTAAACAGGCCCAGCTCACTTAGTCTTTGCTCATATGGTAGATGCTCCAGTCCCCTAATTATCTTTGTCACTCTGCGCTGGACCCCCCTCTAGAAGCTCCGTGCCTCTCTCTTATTGGGTGCCCAGAACTGCAAAATCCTAGTCTTTCAAAGCTGCAGGTAAATCTTCTGGGCTGGCTTGAATATTTCTCCACAGTTTTCCTGCTCTAGCTCGTCATGAGTTTAATATAGATGTTCTGAGCATTGCTCTGTCACAGACTTGCCTAGTGCATGAGGAGAGAGAGGATTTGCTTGGCATGATTCCCTGGCAGTCAGACAAGGTCTGAGTTTGGAAACAAACACATGAGAAAGGTGCAGGCAAAAATGTCTGTGTTCTCTCAGAGGCATATTGATAATTTTAAAGCAGGAGACTTCAATCTGTATTATATACGGTAAGACTCTTTTGCTTATATTTGTTGTAATTCAGATATACTACTGCAACTCATCTATACATATCTGTAGTTTGTTAAGGTAGAGAAAAGAAGGCTCAGGCTCAGTGTTTTGACTGAAAAGCCCATCCAGTAAAAGCACAAATTATATGCACTATATATATGCACACAAATCATTTCAAAGAGAAAAGCTCACATTGTACTTGCAAAATTTCATGTTGATTTGCCTATTCAGCTGTTGTAAAGCACTCTTCAAAGCATCATGTTTATCCCAAATTTTTTAGCAAACACAGTGATGTTCAGAGAAACTGGAGAGATAAAATGGTACAGTCCAATCAATGCACTATCCTCCTCTGGCAATGGAAATTGCATAGTATAGGAATGATAATGCTGAGTCAAATGAACACAAATCTCAAACCAACTGAATATTGATGCACAACTTATCATTTGGCTAACTGATTGCAAAAGTCTAACAGATATGAGAAGCACTTCTGTTATTTGCATTATCTGAGCATGTTTCCAAACATAATATGAAAACCTTGATATCATTTTTTTATTTTATTTTGTGGCCAAGAAAATCGAGAACTATTTTCTAACAAAACAGTCAAGAACTACTTTCTTAGGTAGTACGGAACAGAAAACAACTGCTATGTTTTAAGAACTTATCAGTCTTTACTGGTAAAACAAAATGAGATGCAAGGGCATTCTCCCCAGGAACATATGCTATAAAAATGTCAGAAACAAACAATGAAACAGTGACAGAAGCTGAAAGATTCCTTCCTCTGTCCACAAATCCACAAATAAGAGAAAATATTTTGATACAAAAAGAGGGGTTTATATGTATATATTTATATAATAGAGAAACAGACATGGAAGAAAAAAGCTAAATAATGATTTATGCTGAGACATAGGCAGAGTAATACAAGACAGACATTCAGGTGGCACTTAAATAGATTTTAAAAATGTATTTCTTATAACCTCTCTTTGCTATCCTGAAATCTGTTGACTCACAGTCAAATAAATGTGTAAAACAGTGTGAAAGATTGTGTCTGTAAAATTATCAGTGCTGGATATAAAATCCTAATATTTGTCATAAAATTATGGAATCATAATATCTTTTAATCTTAGCTAGATCATGTGAATACAAAGTAGCTTCATAAAACAGTTCTGTATCAGTTCTGTCCATTCCTTTCTCTCACGGAGTGAATAGACATCTTAGAAGACATTTTGTGATTATAAAAGAAGGCAAGAGGCAAAGGCAAAGTTTTATGATTTGATTATCCTCTGCAATCTAAGATATTCTTTAACTGCATTGGGATAAAATATGCTGCTCACCTCTGTTCAAATGACAATAAAGACTGTAGAACGTTGTACTGCTTTCTAAGTTGAGCATTGCAAGCAATAAAGCATTTGCTGTGTTTCCAAACATGGATGTATTTTACCTGAAGGTACCTTCATCTACCTCAGAATCCGGCCTTTTGCATTAGCTTAAAATATTACATTTCACAGAAAAACTAAATCCTATCTAGAGTCTTCACTCAGCAAAATCACTTTGACTGTACTTTACTCAGACTTTTTTTCACTCCAGATCTGACATCCAATTGCATATTTGTAGGTGAGTTTACACCTACAAAATTTAAAATCATAGATTCCACAGAGCTTAACTACTGTGCTTAACTACTTCTTTTATTAAATTTAGTTACTTTTTCCCTGAAGCTTTACATCAATATTGACTTCAAAGTACTAGTAGCTTCCATTAAATTAAATTACTTTCTCCTATAATTTGAAAAGTAATGAAGCAGCTACTAAATGAAGCTGTTGACAAAACAACATTAAAATTACATGACGAAAGTGTAAGTAAGTCATAAACAATGATGTTCAGTGTTTGAGAGTGGTTTCTGAAAAAAACTGCACACAAAAAAAACCCACAAAAAACCTGTTTCTGTCATCCCAAGTGTACATCTAGGAAAAGTGAATTCTGCTTAATTCTTTGATTTCTGTTGTCATCCACACTCTATCTGAGAATTTTCAGCTGTGTCTTAAGTAATACAATCAACATATGTTAGAATTAGCATCTGTTTTGTGTCTTCTGTTCTCAATTTTCTGCCCAAAGAGACAAAAGCAGAAGAATGGGCTCAGTAGCTTTCTTCTTCTTTTTTATGTGCTTTGAAAGTACATTTATGGAGGATTTTTGTCTTGGATTCATAAATAAGCATATACATACAAGGTTTTAACAGCCTGCTGGAAATTCTGCAATCAACAGAGAAAGAAGAGGTTAAATATTCTTTATTGACGTGGCAATATCCATCATTATTCATAATTAGCTTGAGTGTTCCAAGTGCTGAAGGCTTTATATTTGAAGCTGATTTTGCTGAATTTCTGTAATCCTTTGTAGAGATATAGACATGTAATAACTGCATGGATTAACTCTCCTTTTTTGTCATGTTACTAAGAGAACAACCTGCCCAAATGGTAATGTTACAGATCTTCTTTCCTTTGATCACCTTCTCTTCTTTCTAATCCTTGCCCATGGTTGCTTAGTGGTAGTATAGGAAGCCATTATGATGGTGGATGAATACAACTGAATGTTGCGTATCAGCAGCGTATGATCCATAAATCTATTTGCCATATGAATTTACTGGAAAGTCTTCAAAGGAGAAAATAGATGCACATATAAGGTGATGAATAATAGAAAATTCCCATTGGTGCTCTTTGAGTACGTCTGCACTTTCAAATAGTGTGGCAGAAAGGGCAAGTTTTATTTACTCTGATCTGATACAGTTCCAGGACCACATATCGATACCACATGTGTAACAGCCATTTGTCAGTTCCAGATTCACAATATGAATTGATTTTGAGGCAACTGTTGAAGTACTTTTGCAAAACTTTTCATTCAGGGCATTTTTGATCGCATGTCATGTCTTCAGCTGTGGTTCCATCCTGAGAGGTATTTTAACAGCACCAGCAAGGCACCTGAGTCACTACAAAAAGACTCCAAGTACAGGCATAAGGCAATTCACAAAAAAACAAAACAAAACAAAACAAACTCTGTGCACTCTGTCACTACTGTAGATATACTCCTTGTGCACATTCCGTTCATAAAACCTCAGACTATTATATATACATATCAAACATTGTCCGAATACTTTTTTTGAGTGCGAACATCCTTTTATACCCCTGTATAACCACGTGCAACAAAGAGGTCTGGGAGAATATCCTTTTTTCTTCTACCCATGGACAGAAGTTGTCTGTTGTTGCACTCAATTTCTAATGTCTTTCAGTCAGGAATCTGGCTTCTGTGAAACTTTAATATAAGGTCAGTTTGGATGGCCAGAACATATTAAATACTTTTTCAACACAAAATAAAAATAAATAAATAAATAAATAAATAAATAAATCACAGAAAAATAAATATTTCATTTAGGTTTTTTATTCATGTTCTCATTAAAATTAAAATTCATGAAGAAACTATGATGCTTTATACCTGTGAATGCTAATTTAATCATTCAGCTGACAAAGTATGCAGTCATATTCCTCATTTTGGACATTCCATTTACAAATGTAAGATTCTGTCCTTAAGAGTCCTTAAAGACTTTTATCAAAACCAGAGATCAACTTCTCAGCTGGTGTTTTTCCATGGAGTAACATTAACATCATTCAAATCTCTCAGGGCAGTCAAGCCCCCCAGCCACAAGCCACCCAACCCCAAGCATTCATGTTATTGTTTAAAGGACCAATTTAATGTGATTGCCAGCCTCGACCTTTTAAAAATCTTTGAACTAAGTGCAGTGACTATTGTGCTATTAACTAATTCCCAAAGATCTTGCCCAGTAAAGGAGATGCCTATTTATGATTTCTGAATAAATTTGTATCACAAATAGATCTTATTAACAGATAGTGTATGGTCAATATTTTACTTGAAAGTTCTCTGACAAAGGCACTAAACAGAGTAATCAGTAAGATACCTCTTATCTGCTAAACTGCAAGATTTACTCATGAAAAAAATAGTTCATAATTATATATTTCACAAGAGTTAGCCAATTCTACTCCAACAAAATGAATGTATGTGACAATATTATTGACTTTTCTTTCAAGAAGATCATGTTAAATGCTTAATGTACAGCCCCTTGTCTTTATATGCCTATGGATTTGACAGGATTTTCAATGATTTTTCAGTAGCTGGCTTGTTAGGAGGTACAGAGCAATATAGATGAACATGTCTGCTAAAAAGACATTTTTGAACCTTAGTTCTATATAGAGTACTTTGCAGACAAAGTATCAAAGAGGAGGAAAGAACAACTATAAGTTGTCTAATTTGTCTCCTGTTTACATCAGTAAACTCCTGATTGAGCAGCTTCTTTCATACAGATTGCATTAAGATTAGAGGGGTTTGTTTTGTTTTGTTTTACAGGCCAGAACATAATACACTTTAAGATCCAAATAAATAATTGGATCTTTTATGACATAATATATTCTGCAAAATAAGACTACAGAATTTTTATCATCATATGCTTCCTACTTATTTTTATTGTAGTAAGTCATATGAAGCTGAGATGAAAACAGTTCTATATTTCTAGAGAGAATCAAGAAGAAACATAAGAAGGGGAGGAAGGAATAAAGTGGGCTTAATATGTAGAACAGTTTTCTTAATTTTACGAAGTATAAATATACTTTATACTTTAAAACAAACTCAGTTCAGTGTCAGAAAAAAATAGATTCTTTAAGTCACTTCATTGTAAAATAATGTTCTGCAGAAACCATAGCTGTCACAAAAACTGTTCCTCTGAGTTTTACTTGCATTCTAATTGAGAAAATTTTGATGAAAAATATGGAAGATATGCATTGGAATTGAATAGTCAGTAGTGGAAAGAAAATAAAGTAAATTCTTACTGAAAATTGATCATAGATTTTTATTCCCTTTTGAGGGGAAGAAAAAAAGATTTGTCTTTAAGAAATAAACAATCATTTAGATATATAGTTTCATGAAAATCTTACAAATGTCCATATAGTTCTCTATTAAACACTAATTGGTCTGCATCTTGAAAAAAAATATGGCAGGTAATATGGAAAAGCTACATGACCGTTTGTCTGTTTATTTGTCTACTTCATTTTCAATCCTATATTGTGAACTTTCTGTGGATTGTCATTTTGCTCCAAATGTGCAGAATACCATATGGCACTGATCCTTCTAGGGTTTCATAGTGGTTCTCTCTCCAATGTGAGATCAAGTACTTTTCCCTATACATATTTTCATCTCCAATATGAAAAGGACAAGACAACACAATAAATGATAACAGACATACATGAATTAATGCATAGTATTCTAAAAGCACTTGTTACAATGGATGATCTCACAGTAGAATTTTTAGAACCTACTCTATCCTCCTCATTCTGGTGAAAATCAATACTTCCTGGAAAAACATCAGTGGGAAAAAAAAAAAAGGTAAAATTAGGCATTCATTGAGCACACTGATCTTTGATGTTCGCTAGATATTTATTTTTAATTCATGTCCAAAAGGACAAATCATTTTTACAGTTCCTTCCTGTTATAGTTTTCTTTCCTTAAATGAACTCTGAATTTTTCAAATTTGCATAAATTCAAGGAGTAAAATCTTAAGGAAAATTCCATATCTAAAAAAAAAATCAAAGCATAAAATATGGAAGAATTGAGAAGATGGAAACAATATCCAATGTTGTTTGTAAGAAAGCTCAACAGCATGAGCCAAACTAAACTTGCAATTTAAAATAATACTATGATTATGTAAGTTGTTATGATTCAACAAACCTCTGAATTGTCTCAGCCTTCCCCAAGTGAAATGAAGCCTGAAGCTGCTCTGTATTCACTAACTGATGTATATCAAAATCATACATCTGCACTGTACCCACCAGTTGGATTGTCTCAAACCATATTTTCTTTTTTTCGCCAGTGTAAACTCAGTCTAAGCCCAGGCACTCTATAAATCCTGTCTGTCTTTCAGGCCATGCCGTAGAAGCAGGCAATGATGTCACAGAGGGCAAGAACATGGAAATTTCTTTCCCTTCTCAGACTGTTCTGTCTGGTGGATATCAATACCATGATGACAGCACGAAAATAGGTGGGATGCATGGGAGAGGGCAGCACATGGAGGTCCCCAGGAGTGAATTACACTTGACAGATTCCAGAGGAGTTTTCCCCGAGGAAATAATAGCTGGAGCTGTTATAAAAGGATTTTACAATTTTCCTGGAGTGGGGGGGGGGGGGGGGGGGGGGGGGGGGCGCGTAAATTGAAGCCTTTTCCAGTCTAGCCACATGAGATAGAGCAGAAATGTAGTACTATATTTTCTGCCTAGACTGTTGAAGGAGATTTCAGACTCACCAAGTTCATCATCTGGTTCAAAATACTGTCAGTCCTTGATTTTTGTGATGTTTCTACTGACTTCTAATTAAAAAAGCTACCTATTAAACCATTTCTCAAATATAATATGAAAAAGTCATTCTGTACGTCCACTGAGAGACTTCAGTGATAGGAAGTCAATTCACAGGAAGTTGCAATTTACTAAAGCTTGGAAGAAAGAATCCTGGGAGTCATTCAAAAACCCATACCGGAAAGCATCTAAGCAAAAACAAAATAAAAACAAAAATATGCAAAAAAAAGACATAACTAGTTTAAATAAAATTCAGTTAACGAGGTTGACATAATTTCCTGAAGAATTTCCTCACCATCTATAGAGTCAAGAGAATTTAGTGGGTTACACTTTACATATATTTTATACAAAAAAAAAAATCCTACATCTCACTATGGCATCCTAAAAATAAATGAAACAAGAAATAAAGTATTAAGCAATGGTGGGAAAGATTTTAATAGAAATGGACAATCTATAAACATTCACGATCATTTTTCAAGTTATAAATGTATGATCCAAATTTTTGGCCATACTCCGAATACAGAGAAAGTGAGTCATAAGTTGGACACGAGTATCATAAATCTTATTTTTGTTTTGTCTTCATTTTTGAGAGTCTTGCCTTTCGTTTGTCTCATGTCAGTTGAATGTCTTGAACAAAGTGGATGCAACCTGCTTTAATACAGTTAAGGGAGAAAGAAATATATGAATTCATATTAGAAAAGTGCAGATTTTAAAATATTATTCAAATCTTAAAATATATGGCAATTTACTTAATATATGATTGGAATTGCATTAAATCTATTTTGATGTTTATCAAAGTGTCATAGTATTGTTCAGACTAGGTTTGGACAGACTGGGTTCATCAAAATCCAAGCAGCCCCTCAGAGTGCTTCAGTAGCTGCAGCGTCTTTCTTGACAATGTTGTCCTGCAGACATTGTTTTCCACTGTATATTTGTATTGGATGTGATTGTCAATTGTGCTTATAAGATTTAGAGCGTTCAGTGCACAATATCCTGAGATTTGAAAATGACTTCACCAGGTAACAGTGTATTCTTTCACAGATTCATTTTTTACTTTCAATGATTTTAATGCCGTGCTAATTGATAGCATCTTTATTTACTGCCAGAATAGAATAGGGCTCTGTCAACCCTTCTCAAGAAATAATAGCATTTCTGAAGTCAGGTAAGGAAAGTCAATATTCAATGAACAAATTGCTAAAGTACCTCAAGTATTAGGTTGCAGGAATTACAGGAAATCTCTTGGACAGAAGGAAGGCATAGGAAAAAAGTCCAAAAGCCAGGGAGAAAGAGGAGACAGGTTCCCAGCTTAAGGTTGAATTCAGGAAATGTAGTGCTCAGAGGTAAAGTTTTGCATGAAACCAAAACCCATCTGTGAGAAACACATAAACTGGCTAACAGTCTTTCAGCTTCATTAAATCCATGGAGAGGCTGTTGAACATATCAAAACTGCAGGGAGCTTCAATTCTTTCTTTACTTTTTTAATTTCTGCATATTTGTCCCTAAACCTGTCAACTAATTGGTTCATCTTTATATTGCAGTATGCATTGTTCCTTTGACCTTCACTCGCTCATGGTGCTGAGAGTGATTCATAAACATGCTCTTTCTAGTGGAGAAGGGTCCTATAAAGCTATTTCTACTACTGCTACTACTATTACTAAATAGCCTACTGCTATTTCTCAGTGATGCATATCAACGTGGATCTGAGTAACTCCCTTTTAAGTCACACAAGTGTGCTTAGGTTTTAGTAATGCTGTGTGAGATAACTTCTCATGACAAATATTGACCTTAGTTTCACTTCCACTTTGCCTTTTCCTGACAACCCTGGTTTCCCACTTGAACAAAAATAAAGATTCATTTTTGAGGTTCAGGGTCAATCTTCTATGAAGGGTGTTCTCCTATATACCCATGTATATGGGTACCCTTGTATATTTGTATATTTGCTATTCCCCTTTTCTTTCATCTCAGTTAGTTAACAGAATAAAAATGCAGTGACTGGTTTTGCAATTGCTGTAAAGACAGAAATTTGTTCATGAAATATGTGGTCAATGTTTGAGAACAGCAACCACACTTACAAAAAATCATTATCAGTTTATGGTAAATTTACAGAAAGGGGTACACATAGCACACAGTTTTAATGCAGAAATAATTTTACCAGTTTATAAAATCTTTTCTGTTTTCTCTTCCACTCCCTTTTCCCCACCCAAAATGTTTCCTGCCTATTATATACTGGCTTGCTATAACCAATAGCACTTGTATAATCTCAAGAAGCTCTGGAAGGGATCACAAAAAACATACAACTATCACATTGTCGGTTTAATTATTGCAATATTAATATGTCTATAATTTGATGCAGGTTCTTTTTTCCCAGTAGGCTGTAGCATATTCACTGTGTTTCCAAAAGGCCTCTGATCTCATCTAGTGCCTGAACAAGGGACAGATTTTTCAAATGTCTAAATACATTACGTGTTCTTCTATTTTGATATTATGTCCTCATCTGTAGTTTATGTAGTCTGTATTGTATGAATCTGTAGTCGAAAAATAGTTTTTTAGCAAATCTGTCCCTAAATGTGCAGGTAGGAATATATAACAGCTGGGACCTGTTAGAGAGAAAACATTGGTTTTGTTTGATTGAAGATCCCATTGGCTCCTTTGTATCTTTGAACTTGTATCCTGATTTATAGGGAAAAAAATGTGTGCATATTTTACCCACTGAATGTTTCTGAAGCTGTGCTATAGATGAGGGGGTTAGATTTTAAAATTTCATACATAATCATAGGATGTAATCTGTATTTCACCTAATAATAGCAGAGAGTAAATCCACATAACTAATTTAAAGTCCTTGTTCAGTCTCCATAAATATTCAGAAGAAAGCAGAGGAAAAATCAGAGCATTCCCATGGGGTCTGGGATGCTTTTGGGGCCAGGCAAAATACCATCCAGAACTGACTCAACATCGTTGTCTTATGTCTATTAAAAAAAAGTAACCATTATTTTGTATGAGACTACTCTAAACAGCTGGCCTTTTACGTTATCCATTATTTTTGCTGTGCTTAGGTTAAATTCTGGCTCTATGTGCAGCCCACATACATAGACTATGTACTGGGGGCTCTGTAGGGGTTGTTAAAAGAGTTCCTCTCTCACAGGCAGAGAAAATTAATAATAGAATTGCTTCATAGTGTGTCCTACAGTTTTTTTTCCCCTACATACAGCAAATTCAGTTACCTCCTGCTCTCTCTCCTGAAATCCCCATCCTTGACAAGATACATTCCATGGTATAACCGTATTTATGAAGCAATTCTTTCATTAGTAGTGAATTTTTTTAAAAAAAATATTTGTACCATCAATTCTGTTTGCTTCCTGTGTTGTTGTTTTGTATTGTTGATCGGGAAACGAGTTTGGAAACAGGAAGGTCTGTTTTATAAGTTTATGGAGGTGAGGGGCTATCAATCCAAATTAGAAGTCCTTTTAAGAGGCTTTGCCAATATTTATTTTCTGTGTGCTTTTGAAGATTGTGGACTATAGTATCAGCTTGTATAAAATAAATTTCCCTTGAAGTTAAAAGAGTCAGAATGACACCAGCTGAGAATCTGGCTTGAGCTTTTAAAAAATTGCTGTGATTAAATGTTGATATAATTTTTCTTGAGTAATATGATGGCCAAAGTTGCAAATGAAACAAAACCTTGAGGGATGGAACAGTCTCAGGTATGCACCTTCAAGGTGGCTGGGACAATCATAGAATCATAGAATAGCTAATGTCGGAAGGGACCTCTAGAAATATCTAGTCCAACCCCCCATGCTCAAGCAGGGACACCTAGAGCAATGAGCCACAACAGGTCGAGGCTTCCTCCAGATGTTGGTAAATTTAGCAGATTTTTTTTCCCCCAAAGCTGTGGCCCTTAAACCTGACCATCAAGAAACTCTTATCATTATGTGGTCCTGGCAAAAATAAATCAAGGGATCATCTGCAAGTATGAAGCACAGACAGCAGCCCAAAGCCATGGAGAGTATAAATCCATCTCCAACAGATTCAGGGGTGTGAAGATCAAGACCAACTTCCATAAGAGAAGGTTGAAAATGTCAGTCTCAGGGAAAGTCTTGGGAGAGGAAGTCTCTCGCAATAAATCCACTCCCCTGTCTGCACTTCTTTCAGCAAAATAAATTCTGTCCTGTGCGACAGAAGACGTTCCTGTGTCGCGATGCATAACCCTGTTCATAGAAGTAGGAAGTGCCAGCTGGCTTGACAAGTAAAACAGAGGGTAACCAGGGGTAATCTTACTGGATCTTAGCATAACGTCCCCAGAAGATACAGAGGGGTAGAAGAGCTGTTAAAAAGTGTATAGTGGAACTGGAGAAAGATCTGAGAAGTCTGACGTCTGCTCATAGGAATACAAACAGTCTTATTCAGGCTGTTCAAAGTGAAATGAGAGCCAGTCTTTCTTTATACGGTAGGGAAGCAAATGGTCTGCCTCCAAGAGAGGTATCTGAATAATCTATATGCCTCTTTGTTAGTCTTTTTTCCTAGTTGAATAATCCCCCATTGTTTGGAGTGTTCTATAATTTATGCCTCTTCCTCAAACATTTCCACCATGAATGCCTCGCTTCCTTTGTTCCACACTCAGCTTTTCCAAGGAAATCACACAAAAAGCGTTTTCTTACATCAGCTCATTCATCACACTCGGAGCTCTCCCTCTTGTTGAGAACGCTAATGTAGAAAAGATTTGCTTTTCGCAGAGTATTACCTCATCTCATGGTAGTCCAGGGCTTCCCTCTTTAACATTAAACCTTGTGTGTCAGGCCTTCAGCAGATGCAAATTAGAGTGAGCATATTGATTGAATGCTTTAGGTCTGAAGAGGACTGGCACTAATCTGAAGTAGCAAAACAAGTCATCGCTTTCACCAGATTCACCCATACTGGAAAGGACATGTTCCCAGGAAAGTTTTGGGGGCTCCTGTTAGTGGATATTGGGGATACCCCTGTTTAGAGTTAGGAGCTGTCGGAGGTCGGAGCTATCTAGAGGCATGTTGGGAGACTGAAAATTTTGTTGTCGTTGCTTTCTCTCTCTCTTTTTTTTTTTTTAATGGAGAATAATATGTAAATATGACTGTAGCATAAAATCATGAATGCTTTTTGTTAAGTGTCCATGGACTGCCTCTGCCTAAGGAATGAGAAACAGCAATGAATCCCAGCAGCAAATTTCCTGGGCCTGCAGCTACTTTTGGAGTGAACTAGTAATGGCTTAGTAGGAAACACTAAAAGCAAGGTATAAAAAAGACAATTTCCATCTATAGACCCTCTTAGATTTGAATGTCTCAGAGAAACAAATTAGCTATCTTTTTATAAAAGTCTCTGTTAGTACACTTAGCACCAAGATAAGATGTTATTTAGAATAAGCAATGACAATTCCTCTCACTAGATACCTTCACATCACTGAATTATTATGCTGCTTTAATGCTGTATTTAGTGAACTACTGACTTCTTTCAGAAGTATTATTGTAAGTAGAAAAAGAAGAGCTACCCTTGCCCCAGTTATTTAGAGGAGTATTACATATGGTAGTGGGACTTTTCTGGTGATTTGTACTGTTTTAACTGAGAGGATAACCTGGCCTTTTGTTTATCAAATTTTCAGTGTTTATGTACCAGGAAACAGTGTGGCTGCTGCATAACAAGGTTTGCTAAATTGCATAATGCATAAAACCTGTCAGCACTGTTGCTGTGCTGAGGATGCATTGCTTTCACACCCTCCCATACCTGCTGATGGTGCGGCAGGACTCCCTCTCTCTCCTCTCTGCGCTCACATGAACATTTCCAGTGACAGAGCCCGGCAAGCAGCCTGCCATCCCTCCAGCCCCGCTGTGCAGTGCAGTATCACCACAGACATCCTAGACATCCTCTCAAGATTTTTCTCTTTCTTTGTAACTCCCATCTTTGACGAGGAGGGAAAAGAAGCAGGTGTGCTCTTGCTGAGGCTCAAAGCCGCTGGGTTAGGTGGGAGGAGAGACACCTCCTCTGTTTCACAGTCACATCTGTCACTAGACGTGAGTTAGGAGAGTGAGACTTGGGTAGCGACTTCAACTGTGCAGAGAGTTTTAGCAGCTCCAGGGTCAAACTCAGAAGTAGTGTGACAGAAGGTTTTCAGCTAACACACTATCTAGATACATAGCTGAAAGAAAGAAACGGCTTCCTTTCCACAGGCTTTCTGGGGACACAAACTGGATTTCTCATGAGCAGATTTCTGTGCTCTGGGAGGCCACCCCACATTTTATAACATCTTTTGTAACTCTTGTTGCCAATTCAAAATCTCTAGATTTTCACTTCTAACACATTGGCGCCTGGGAATTTGTGTGTCTGGAGAATATAATGGGATTTTACTGACCATTGAACTGGTAGAAATACACAGTGAGCTGCGGACTACAGGCAACAGGCAAAGAGAAGAGTGAGTCTTTTTGAGTGGACTACAGAAATTTGAATTATTTGTAATAACAATTCATTAAAATAAAGTGATAACTAGACACTATTATATCTTCGAACTCAAATTCTGGAAGTTTAGAGAAATGTGGTAGTTCAGTTTGGAAGACCTCATAAGACATATTTGTTTACTAATCAAAGCAATTTTGGAAAACTTACGTGACAAAATTCACAGAATCACAGAATGGCTGAGATTGGAAGAGACCTCTAGAGATTATCTGGTCTAACCCTTCTGCTTAGGCAAGGACACCTACAGCACATGGCAGAGTCTCATCCAGGCAGGTTTTGAAGATCCCCAAAGGAGACTCCACAACTTCTGTGAGCAGCCTGTTCCAGTACTCTCTCACCTTCACAATAAAGAAATTCTTCCTTATAAGTCAATGAAACTTTCTGTGTTTATACTCATTACCCCTTGTCCTGCCAAAAAAAAATTACAAAATTACAAAGCGTCTCATTCTTCCTTCTGTCTTCTACTTATTCTATACCTTGTCCCATATACTGAAGAATATGGCCATTTGATCCATCACCTTCAGACTTAGCTACACTTCAGCAACTTTTAGGCTCTAGGGCTCAAAGCAGCTCTAAAATGTGCTGATTCCATATAGCTTTTATTTTCTTCAGAGGGTACCAAGAGGTCCAGCTCTGCATTACAGTAGATCCACAGCATAATGAAGTACTTCAGAAATACGACAGAGCATAAGTGTCCTGAATCATCAAATAATATGAGGTATTTCACCCTGCAGTGATCCGTAATAAACCTTAGCACCATATTTGCAAAAAGTAATTGCAGGTCAGCTTCCTGAGCTAGTCTATAAAATGGATAATTGTAGGCGGAGTTTCTTGGAGTCACATATAGGAACTGGAGTTTCTTGGGAGTCACAGATGGAAATAGGATGGACTGGTTGTGAGGATGGGTTTTTTGTTTTTTTTTGTTTTGTTTTTGTGCTGTATTGACGTAAAGTAACTCAACAGCTTGATGTCTTTTGATGACTATAGTGGAGATTCTGTATTTTCTCCCTTGATACCAACAATATATTTTAGCCGTTTTCACTGGACTCTGCTTCTCTGCGTTTCATATTGTAAAACCAAAATCAGAGATTTTTTTTTTCTATGTAGTAGAAGGCAACAGTATGTGTCATTCTAGGTGTGAATTTCTCATTCCTAGTACAAATCTTTACATATTCTTTGTAAATAATTAATTGGCATGTAGCTTATGGAAAACTGCCTTAAAATGATGAGACCTTTGAAGCTGCTGAAGGTGAAGCGTCAAAATATAAACTGATTTAACGTTAGTAGCAAGTAGTAGCAAGCAAAAAGAACTGAATGATAATCAGGAAATCACTGAATGTGTTTAACTTACCTAAGACTCGACCTAGCGGCAAAAGGACACATTTTTAATAGCAAGCCACCAAACTCTCCTATTTAGTGATTTTTTTATTAAAAAAAAAAAAAATCAAACTGATCTAAATTATCTTATAACTTCTACTAGGTAAGTGAGAAGGTCTCAGAGCATTTCACAAAACCATTTGCTGGATCAGTTATAGCTGTGCCAGGGCAGGACTATCACCTCCACAGCAGCAAGCACTAAATCAGCTCTCACACAATGTAGCTCTTTGTGTGCAGAACTGGGCTAAATCCAAACCCTGAGACGAAGTCCTTTTGCATAAAGTGATTGCTCTGTTTCTGTGCTTAGCACAGCCGCCAGCCCAGAAGGTCTTGGAGTCATTCTGACACAATGAAAGAAATGCTTATTCAGAAGACATGATCTTTCACTAGAAAACAAAACAAAAAGCAAAGCAAAGCAAAACTAACACCAACAAGAAACAGATGGACTTTTAACAGATACATATGGAATGAAGATTGAACTGACTACAGATTTATTTAGCAAGCATTTCCAATTTATGTTTGGGATGTGCAGGAGCAACAGTTCACAACTGCACAGAGCCAACTTGCTATTTACATCAGGTATAAACAAGCCTAAGTGAATAACTAAACAACTGAAGTACTTTTTTTGCAAAATGTAGGTTAAGTTTGGATGGCTTAGTATTTCATGGCATTTTTTGGTTTCTTAAGTATGTTTATAAACTACTGCACTAAATATGATTAGTATTAATATAAATTCTGAGTAACCTATCAATTTTTGAAAGTAATTCTGAAAAGACACATGAGCAGATCCGACACAACTTGGATATTTTAAATCTTTTTCCTGCATTTATTTATTCTCAGATGATGTTCCTAATAAGAATTCCTTTTTTCATAAGCAACATTCATTCAAAGATAACTGTAAACTCACCAAAAAGACTGCTAAAGGCTATTTAAAAAACAACATAGAAGTAGTAATTGGCTGTAGTAGCTACTGTAAATACAGACTTCGAAGATCTGTGCTGGTACTTTTACTGTTAGTTACAGGATTTCTATTCCACTTAAATAAGTGAGAATTGAACAGTTTGATTCAATGGGGAATTGAATTCAGTTAAACAACTGAACTTACTACTAAACAGTCAGCATGTGCTGACATTGGTATTTTATATCTATCCATTATATGAATAAGCATTTGGCCAGATTATCACAGCTCTTAATCAACAACTTCACTGTCAGCCTTCAGACATTGAAGTAATTATTGTAGGAAACAACGTGAATGGGAAGATATGGGAGTGTTTGAATGTTTTGTTTGTCTGTTTTTTGCTTTCCTTATGGTTTTTTGTGCCTTATGATATAGGGTCACTCTGATGGGGGGTTTTGCATACTGCTAGAGAAAGTACCTTATAAAGTGCTTGGGCAGATTTTTTCATGCAGATATGCCATGTCTTGGCAACAATGCTGAGATGAACAAGACATTTAACACAGATGTGTGTTAAGTGATGGCATATTTCAGGTGTCTAGTTATTACCTTATGCTAATTGGAGCAGGAATCATGTTTTATTGTTTTTGTACAGCCCCTAGTATGTGACAAGGGCTTCCATTTAATAATAATATTCACCAATTACAATATTTAAAGCTGTTTTCATAATTTATTCCTGGCAGCAAAGCTAGGCTAAAGCTAAGGCTGACAGTATGACTTCTTTTCCCCTATGGACAGTGTATGTCTTTACATAAACATACACAATTTTCTGAATAATAAAGTGTGCTATCATCTGTATTTCTAATGCCTACAGCTCTTTAAGGTGCATGTTGTGCACTAAATGAAACAAAACTGTTCGGGCTTTCCATTCCCTGTCCTGTTCCCTAAAGTTGTGCAGATGCTATAAAAAGCAGTTAAGACATAAAATACAGGCTAATGACAGTTCAGCATTTCATAGAGTACTTATATAAAATTCCAAATAGAATATTCCAATGCATGAATAATCTTTTCAACTTCCAAATATTTACAGTTCTGACTCTTTGTATGACTACAGAAATTGCAGGAAATAAACTTTCCCTTGTGTATTCGCAGAAAGCTGAGTTGTCTGAATCTTAAGCCAAATTTAAAACACACTTCAAAAGCAATTGTCACATAGAACATACTGTTTATATAACTTGGTTACATCCCTGCCATAGGAAGTAAAGTGCCATATATTTTTCTGTGCAGATGTATCAATACAAAAAAAAAGAAAAAAAAAAAAGAAAAAAAAGTTACTTTTGTGCTTTCAGATTATTTGATATTCCATATATAGCTAAAGTCTGACATTTTCATAAAACTCAAAAATGCGCGTATCTTACAGAATTACTTATACACAAGTTATCCTAACCTGTATTTTGGCCTTATTCTAAGCAATACTTCTATCAGTTATAGGGGAATCAGAATCCTATTCAAAAATTAAACACAGATGTTGCTTTTAAAAGCCCATAATCCACACAGTTTAGGATTTTTCTTAATTTCCTTAGTTTATGTCAAGCTGGTACTGTAAGCTATTACTAGCATGAGTGTGTGTCCCAAGTTCCATAAAAGTAAAGAATCTTCACATAGATATCAAAATACTGAAAGAAGACTGCTCAAGATTTAGCTGAGTGTGCCCCCAGCTTTCATGATAACACTATTTACAAAATAAGCTCCTGCCAAGGAAGTGATGCTGATGATAGCAGAGAAATGCCTCAGTCAGTGAATATAAGGAAGTTCATGAGGCAGGCAAACTATTCTTGACAAGTGTCTGCGTCCCTTTTTCAATGTTTTCTTTGCCTTCCTTTGGAGAGATTTCTCATGTATGGACCATGTCATAGGAAATACCACAATAAAAGCTTCAGATGTATTCTTCACTGCTTCACACATGCTTTGAGGGCCTACTACCGCTAATGGGTTTACACTTCTTGATATTTCAGCCATTTTAAAATTAAAACTGGCAGACCTGAAATCATTTTATATATGTATATGTGTGTGAATTACCACCCAGCATATAGCTGCTTCTGGTAGTGTGTAGCTTTCACTCCATAAATGATTAAAAGTAGCTACTCATTACCTCTTATTACATATAGTTCACACAGAGAATTTCTCAACAGGCAGAAGTTCACTGGAGTATTCAGATTATGGAAGGGTGAATCATTGTGTGTGTTAAAGCAGCAGGACTTTTGCAACTTTTGCAAACTTTTGAAGCAGCAGGTACGAGGAAAGTGAGACTTGCCTCCCTTTCTAATTGCTTTAGTATCAATAATGGAGTTGCTCAAAGCAACTGTTTACCCGTGCAGAACCTAAGCGTCCACGTCCTCTGTTCCCACCAAACCTTAACACAGATGGTATGGCACTGCTGGACCACTGGTGCAATTCACAGCTGAGTGAGAGGACAGAAAGCAAAGCCACAGAGAAGAAAAAAAACCATGAAGAACAAGAGAGATAGAAAAACAATGAAGAGAATAAATAGGCAGAAATTTGGAGAAAGCCTTGTGCTTTTGGTTTGCTCCCTTTAAGGAAGGATGGTGCAAGTCTATCTCAAACCTTCAGGTGACTTGGAGACCAGCCACAGGCAAAATTCTGCTGACACTCCTGGTGTAAATTGTGAGAAATGGCTAAAGACAGTATTGTAGAATCTACAGAAAGCTTCTTTCACTGACTCTCTCCCCACTCCTGCAAAAAAGAAGTCTTACCAATCAAAGAAGTCCTGTCTCCCTCATCAATACATAGATTCCAGAACCAGAACGTAAAAGTTTACTCATAGTTTTGAGACATGAATGAATAAATAATATTAAAAAGCAAACAAACAAAGAAACAAACACCACTACAACAAATGAAACTAGGAAGAGTTTGTCCCCAGCAAATGTAACTAAGACTTTTTCTCACTAAAAACCCTTACCAGCAAGAGCTGGATTGAATAAAATAGTGGCTTTTTTACAGGCACTTTCTGACACCGAGTTCTGGATTAAAATGAGAAAGCAATCTGTTTCCAAATATCCTGGTAAGAACTTGGAAAAACAGCTAAAAATGTATTCATAAAACTCTCAATGTAATTAATGGAAGCTGTGTGCCTAAATAGCCTTTTCAGCTTTCAAAGCCTCAGTCTAGCCTCCTGCTAGGTCCTACAAGACATTTGCAGTGTTTAGGACAGCAAAAACAGTCAACATTGTATGGCTGCTCCTTCAGTTCTAGAGATAAGACACACAATCCAAAAATAAAGGCTGTCAATGTGCTCTATGTAAATTAATTTTATTCAAAAGAGATTAAAAAAACTAACAAAGCTTGCCTAACTACATGAGGTAGTACATGTAGCAAACAGAAGGCAGAATATAGTACTCTGAAATATGAAGAATATCAAGTTTACATGTTGGAAAGAAATTATATTCAACAACAGAAACAAAAATACCAAAAATAAAGTTTAACAGCTTTTCAGTCTTAAAGCACAATACACTTTTCATAGAAAGAAACATTGTATCAGCATTACATGTTCTTCATATACCATAATATGGTAAAATTAATGCATAAGGCTGTTCACCATAAAGGAATTTAAAAAAAAATGGTGAAGCAACAAGTGACTTCATCATCGCTGGGCTCCGTACCACTATACTTCCTGGCCTGCAGGAGTATTTGCCAGGTTCTGAGGAGCAAGGCTAGCCTTTCCTATCATTTTCTTTAGGTTTTTCTTTAACATTTACCCTCATACCTATGTATAGCACACAGACACCATGTACATTTCAAGGCTTCCAACTTGCAAACTTTCAGGTATGTGTACAATGCTATGCTTCTGCTGAAGCCCATTTAGAGTGAATCATATGGTCCAGGTAAAGCAGAGATTGCAGAATTGATGTCTTAGTCCAGCTTGCTCCACTTCCCAATTTGAAGAAATTATCTTTTAAGCTCAGATTTTCAAAGATTTCTCTCTTTCCCTGGTGTGTGAATATGTGAAAAACTGGGCCTTAATGTATTGGTTATTTGAACTAAAAAGCTTAGCAGCACCCAATAAACATTTTATTACTAATATATTTAAGAAATAAAAAGAAAATGAATGGCCCATTCTCTGAGAAATATTTCTGTAGAACACATGCTAATATGACCCAGGACTTCTCTATATTTTCCTTTTATTTAAAAATAGGCATGTGTACTTGTTATGATTAGTATGAAATTGAAAACAGTCTAACTCTTCATTTGTGCTTGCATGGCTACTGCTACCATAAATCATCAAAAGGTTTATATATATATATTTTACTTTAAAGTATGATTTAATATATTGAATTATTGGGATGGCTTCTTTTATGTACATTGGAAATAAAAACTCAGGCCTTCCCAAGGTATAGTTTTAAGGTTATTGTTAGTGGCATATATAAAGCACCATACAATAATATGTTCAGATGAAGAAAATAAAGAACATTTATGAACTTTGAATTAATCATATAAGAGTAACTGCTAAGAAAATATAGCAATATTTAACACAGGATTCAAAATACTGTTATACATCATTATATATTTTCAAATTACTTTTTCTCCCATGTTTACTTTTACAGGTTTTTTTTTAAGATATATATGTAATTTAAGCTTTTTGGTGGAAAGCAGTCTGTATCTTCTGTACACAATGTTACACTTTTATACAAATCTTAGGAATTAAAGGCATGACCTCTTTGCGCTCGGTTTTGCGTGCCCGTTCCACACTTTGCTCGCGAGACTCACACGACAGCAAACACTCTGAAGGCCTTGCTCCCGGGAGGATTCTGTAAACTGAAGAGCAAAAACTGGTGTGATTTTTAAGACTGCAACACTCAGATCATACCTTTCCTGAATTGGGAATATAATTCTAGACAGTGTCTAGAAGTGTTCCACAACCCTTCTCTTGAGATCACTCATATCTTTACCTAAGAAGCTTTAAAAATCTTTAACAAACAAAAACTACATTTTTATCTGTGATGAGGGACTCTATTTGAAAAAATAAAGATCTATGGGAACAAAAAACAAGCAAACACTAAACAAGACTATAGGAGTTTAAAAAAAAATACAACACATTCACCTTGTGTTGATTATTTTAATAATTACATCCATATCTAACCTACAGACTTAACAGTTTGCTTAGGCAATGTTACAGATGCAATGCAGAATGAGAGGTTTAAAAGAAACATTTTACAAGATCAAAGGGAATGTATTTATAATACTGATAACTTGCTACACTGATAAATAGCTATCTTCAAAACAAAGCAAAAAGAAAAAGTATGTGCAATGAAGCATCATGAAAAAATGTATTATAAACTGAACTAGAATGTCACCCGAATATCTAGGCCTCACCAAGACTGTAAAGTGCAAATATTGAGTCAATCTGAAAAACTTTTTCTGTCTACTTCTCTGCTCAGGGAGGAGATTTAGATAGAGAACTAAAGTAGCAGGAAAGAAGAATGCTTCCACAAGGAGCTGGATGGCCTTGGCAAGAAAAACTTTTTAAAAAAATCCCAAACTATGTAAATGAAGAATGTTAAGATATTAAGCAAATAAAACCTGCACTTTACAAGTCTCCAGTGGGTTTTTTTTTTTTTCCTAAGTTTTGTGAGGAAAAAGGGCTAGACTCTGCGTTATTAAAAATATGAAAACAAAATAAAACGCATCTATCCTTTTCCCACCCACAAGTTATCTAAAGAAACTTTTGAAGGTTTTATCCCCACACAAAATTCTTGGAAAGGCTTAAGAGGCTGCAATTATTAAATGCTTTAGACACACATGATTTTTTTTCAAGGTCACTTCTCTTTCTTCTAGTAGGACTTCAAGCACTAATTCAGGTCTTAATCTAATCCGCAACATGCAGCCATGTGTTATCCTCATAGTACCACTAATAAACCAAGTATAATTTCAATGTATTTCCACAACACCTTTATGTGTTTTCATTCTCAACTAATGTATCTGGAATCAGTTACAAGTACCTGTCTATTGTAGATCCTCTAACTCAGAATAAATCACTAAAACTAATTAAAAAAAAATCCAAGGAAAGCAAAGGCACTTTTCTTATCAAATATTTTGCTAGTTTCAACAGAATCAGCTAAATAAACAAAGGGGTTATTTAATTTCATAAGCAGCTTTTTAGAGTAATGATTAACAAGCTTAGAGGAGACAGGCTCCTCCAGTACCACCTTTCTCCCAAGTCACTGCAGCTGTTACACAAGCTCTGCAAATCACCCATGATTTATTTGGTTTGTTTGATTTCTAGCACTGCTCAGCTATAACCTGACATCATGCAAGACCTTGTAAAAAGGCGGCAACCGTACTGCCATGCAGGGTAAACAGTGATCCTTAAAAATGAGCTCAGTACCTTTCTGAAAATATCCCATTTTGAAAGGAAGCAATGTACACCTTTCTCTTGTCCACTGGCATAACGTCAACATAACCACCTTGGTTGCGGATGACGCCAGCATGCACTGCTGCCCGGCAGATACTGGACATCTAAGAAAGAATGAAGAGAGATTTAGTTCACATTCAATCTCTTATTTATTTATATTCAAAACTGGCTAGAAGAAAAATGAGCAGAGATGTTTAATCCAGATTCCAGAAACTTTATAAAATTAGTCACGCAATAAATATATTATTCTTTGCAGTATTTAAATCAGGCTAATGCATATGAAATTCAGCAATTGCCTCTTCAAAGATCTTTTCAATCACGTATTTCAATCTATTTTAAGTACCAAGAAAGCATTCAAGCTTTTGAGTCTTTCAAGTAAAAGGCATTCACTTCAACTGGAGAGTGGCAGTAAAAGCTAAACCCAAGTCCCATGAATCATAGCCCTATAGATCACGAAATACAGTTTATTCTTCACTCAGAGCCAGACAGCAGAGTAGCAAAGGTGCACTGCAATCATACTTTTCTAAAAGATTTCCTTCACCAAAGTGAGCTTTCTCCCACCCTACAGGGACACTTTATTACAGGATAGACTGCAGTAATTCCATCTCCATGCCCCCCCCCAAAAAAAAAACAAAAAAACAAACAAACAAACAAAAAAAAAAACAACCCTCCAACAGCAGTGAAATGATCTATATTTGAAGCAAAAATCACAATCCTTTAACCAGACACAGACAAATACTAAAGATAATTAGGCTGAAGATATAAATATGAGCATCAAACAAATACTAGGGGTTTAAAATCATTCCCTAGCTGTAAGAGGTGATTAATGGCAGACTAAAAGCTTTAGTTCCTTAACTCTGAGTGCAGAAATAGAGTCAGAGGAGGTTAAGAGTCTCCAGCTGCTTTGAAAGAGCTTTTATCATTTCGGGGTTAATTCCACAAATTTTACATGGGCCAAATTCTCTGTAGGGTCAACAGGAGTCTCATCTGAATAAAATCTGCCTTCTCCAGACATTAATTTCTCCTGAAACTATGTAGCATATATACTGTGAACAGAAGACTAGCTCAGTGACAAACTCAGTAATAGTGCTGATTTAAATGGCTGCTTCAAACTTGTGACCCTCCACCACCCTTTCAGTATGTTAAAACTTGCTGAAAGAATTAGACTTCATAGATACTGCAGAATGTCGGTCCCACTCTGTTTCAGCATACAGCCCTGCAAATGTAGTCCCAGCTGCAGTGAATCTCCACTTGTAACCAAAGTGGGAGAAGAAAAAAAGTCTTCACTGCAATAGGCCTCTCCCCAACCAACCTTAAAATTTTGCCAGTAAAAATATGAATAGGTGGCCACACAGACCGCTATTTAAACAGGAGTTGCATTTCTTCCAGTTATAATTGGAATAATTTATATCTGCAACTGTAGCTATTTTGTAATCTCCATGCTATATAAAATCAGGAATTCAAAATAGTAATTATTTTCCTCCTCTTATTGCAACCACAAAAGTTGTCAGTTTTACTGTTCCTTTTACATAGTCTATATTTTAATGTTACAGTCTTCCTAAGAGCAAAGATTTGAAATGTTTATGCAAAGACTCCTTAGCAAAAGCCCTTTTGAGTTCTTCCCTTTGCACTGCTGGCTGCAGGTTTTGCACACGCCAGGAGGGATGAAGTTTACGCACCTCAATACTTCTCCTCTTTGCTTTTGCTATATTAACACCAAGAGTCTCCTTTATTTTTAGGGTTATTTTTATAGTTTTATGCATTCATATAATGAGAGCACCTAAAGACCAAACTCCGCATAATTCTAAACATGCATAGAAAAAAAGATAGTCTCTGTAACACTTGATCTATAGCCTAAAGAAACAAAAAGAGGTGTAGATTAATATTTAGAAGCAATTAACTACAGCAAAGAACCAGAAGGCCACTATTAATTCCTATGACTATAATATGATAGATATGCCCTGAGTTTGGATATATATATATGGAGATACATATATATTTTATATATATATATATGTATATAAAATAGAGTAAAAACCCAGGAGAAGAAGGATCATAGATAGAAGATCTGTCTTGTGTCAGAAATTACTTTTGGTAACTTTCTAAATTACTTAGACCTCCAAAGTATGGTGATAAAGCTACTGTGTAACATCATAAAGCTAAATGCAGGAGCCATATATTGGATGAAACAGGAAAAGTCACAGAGGAATGGGATTGACAAGATAAACTCAGAAATTGTCAGAAGAAAAATAAACTGGTATTTTGATACTGTTTTGTGGATAAACATGGAGCACAAATATTAATCAAAAATTATTTGAAATAATAGTTTATATGTATACAGATGAATAAATGTATGTAGTTTTACCAATATGAACATCTGTTCATGTATGAATACAGTTTTTTGAAGAAAATATTATCTATTTTGAGTTTTCACAAACTTCTCTGGTCTTGGAGTTCTTTATCTAAGTGGAATCAAAATATGCTAAAATTTCCTGCTCTTAAGGATTTTAAAGCAGTCTGGTCACATTCCCTTCAATTAAAGTGTTAGATTATTTTAATCAGAACCAGAATTTCATACCTTTGTCTATCCTAAATTTGAGAAGTAGTAACTTAATTTTATATTAGCAGTCTTATAACAATTTCTGAAAAATCTATCAGAGATTTGTATTTGCTTCTCTAATTTTCATGATCACACTATGAAAGATATATAAAGCATTTGTTTTTAACATAAACATTTCACAGAGCATTATATGACCTTGCTTTATTGTAGTGCTGTGAACCCTCTAAAAATTGTTAGTATTTAACAGGTCATAGCCTCTGAATACCAAGCTGCTTAATTATTTTCCTTCTTCAGCTATTCAGCAAAATACCAAATATCTACCCAGCATAGCATATCTGCACAGGCATTTTAAACACAGGCCTCTCTTTTCCCCAGTATGACTAGACTATAGAACTACTTGATCGTTTTGATTCTTTCAGTGTTTATATTTTACTGCAACAGAGATTTATGAATTAGGGAAATATTCATATATACATATAGTTATTAAAACAAAAAGCATGGTCAAAATCCTTAGACAGTATGAACTCCATCTAATTCTGCCGACAGAAGACATAGGCTTACCCTTGTACTAGCCCTAAAGACAGGTTCTATTTTCTGAAGAATTGCTCAGTTAGTCCCCATAACTTATTAGTCCCCATAACTTATTAATAAGAGATTGTCTTTGGTAAAATGACAGCTATGGTGAATATAACATGATAAACAAAAATTAAACTGTCTGCAAATTCTTACAAGATAACTGGAATATGATTATGAACTTGTGCCCTACACACGTCTAAGGTGTGACCATTAAATCAAACCTTTTTTTAAACGAGAAAAATCTACAAGTGAAAGAATTTTTAACCTATTAACTTACTTTTTCAGTTCCTTAGCTATTTTTAAGCACTTTTGTGAGTTCTGACAATGATATCAAGTCTAATTCTCAACACTTTTTGACTTTATTTCAATGATGAGGTGACATTGAAGTGTTTTAAAAACACAAATATTGTTAAAATAGTCACTGGCATGATATAATAATGAATTTCCAGAAATAAGACTCAAAAAGTTTTAGACAAATTGGATTTACCAAGTTAAAAAGTGGAGCCAACTCTGCAGCACAGGAAAGCAGGAAATCTTTTTTTTTTTTTAATTATTATTTTTTCCTGGTCTCCCAACAGGACAAAGCATTGCCATGTGGAAACTATTAGCAGGCAGGCCAGCAGGGACACAGAGCACAGAGATGGCAATGTCTTTGCACTAGAAGAAGAAAGAGTAACTTGTACTTCAGTCTTCCGAGAGTGACAGCTACTGCAGTTCTTATTTATATCATAACAATGTTATTCAGGAAAGGACCTCCTTGTACTAAACCCACAGAACAGAGCTGTGTTTTTGTTTTAAAGAGCTTGAAATCTATCTCAAGACAAGAGAAACAAAGGGAGCTCAACCAAAAAAAAAAGCAAAAATCTATAAAGTTGGGGAGGATGAAGACTTTTCCATGAAGGCTATGCACACACGTTTGTTAATAGATGCTGGTTATAGGAACCACAGCTCTGATTTCTCTGTCCAAGACAAAGGACAGCTAATGCACTGAAGAGTGGAGGATGAAATAATATTTTGTTGTTGTTGTTTTTCCATTCAATTGAGTTAGAAATACGTGTGGCAATGAAAAAAAAAAACAAAAACAAAAAAAATACGTGTGGCAATGAAA
>PTEX01000015.1:3277364-3308600 GCA_003342815.1 Eudromia elegans | reverse complement strand
GTCATTATTTTCTAGTAATATAGAGAAGACAAGTAGCAGTAAAATATTAAATAATTTAAAAATAAACGACTGAACAGGAGAGGAGCGAGGAAATAAAATGTTTAAGGAAAATCTCATGAATATTGCAAAAAAAATTAACATCTTTCTACATCAGTGACATTTTAAAAAATTGTTAATGTTTATTTACTTTTAATGAATATTTGTGCAAGCAAATTCTTGCTCATAGGAACATGAATAAGGTCTAAACACTCATGTAAGCAGCCATATAGATCTACATATATGCATCTACATAGTTATATATGCTTATTTGAGTGAAAAAATATTGTATGGACATCAAAAAGATAGTATCAATCTGTTAAATAGTAAGTTAATGTCAGAAAATTCACACAAATGTATGAAAATTCTTCTACAAATATAAAGTTATCTACATAGACAACAAATATGCATAATGAGACTATGAACATTTATCTTCCAATTTCCAATCAAAATCTTTTTTTGGTTAGTTGAATCCTGAGATAAGTTATGGTTACAACAGAGGAAAGTAAAGCAAGAGTTTAAACTACTATAACTTGCCAATATTGAACAAATTAGTAGGAATTTTGATTGAAAATTGAAAATAAGGATCCAGAGATGACTGATGTTTCTAAATAAGTTTAGGTATCTCCAGCTGAGTACTACTAACCTAAATGTGAGCCTCTGAAAATAAAGAATTTCTAAAAAATCTGTTGGTACATATTTGTTATTGGTCTTAAAAAATCAGTGCATGGAGGAAGACTAGAGATTTATGTTATATGTTATTATATTTCATAGCTTTTTCACAGGATTTCGTATCTACCATATGGTACTACTTACATCAGAATAAATTCGTGTTCCAATTACACGAGCATAGTGTGGATTTGCCTGCATACAGTTGCGAGGACAATACACCCTGAAATATGGAAAATAAAAAGTACACAGTTATGAAAAAAAGATATAATATTATTACTACATCTATTACCACATCCTATCACTATTACTGTTATCATATTCAACATCACCATTACTGAGTACAAAGCAAATTGATGGTGCATACAGATGGTCAATATAGATCAGCTTTTGAGTCTTTGATACTACAGGCTGAAAAACATTGTTGATATAGTCTGAGATTCATACAAAATGTTCATAAGAACACATTTCAGTAGTATGGTTATCGTCTTTTCCTTGGAATATCAGGAGGCTGTCTTGTTCAGTGAATGTGAGAGTCAGTAGAAAAGTCAGTGGGCAGAGAGATACACTTGTATTATTAACTGTTTCTTTCATATCCTATCCAACCTGTACAGTTGAATAATTTCTTGTGGGAAGAGAAAAAAAAAAAAACACAACAAAAAAACCACACATATCTGGATGAGACCTGTCCCTGTTATATACTCATGACTAAGCCAATGCTGATGCATGATGCTGTTGCAAGCCAATTTAGGAATAATTACTCTGAATATTTGATATTTGTGGCTAAATTGAAAGCCTTAGGAGTGAGCCTCTTTGGTGATTTTAGGAGATCAAAGAGTTACTGAGACACAGCATCCTTATTCAGATCATTTTTGTCAGCCTTCTTTGAGAAAAGTTCTGTCTCTAATTCATACTTGCTTCAACTCCAGAATACACTGGAACATCATACACTAGTATAAATGGCAAGCATTTCTTTTTGGTAATTATGGGGAATGCCATTAAAGTGTGTTGTTTCATTTAAAAAGGTCATGTCTTGATGGCTTTGGAACATTCCTGTATGGACTGTCCTAGGCAAGTATTCTTCCCTAGGACACTATCCACTTTCTGGATAGATTTTTAGCATGTTATAGCCCTCAGGCATGCTACATTGTTATCAGATGGGCAATCAAAACAGGCTGATGCAGCTGAGGGAGATTTTTTGTCCAAAGGAAATATGATGTCAGGCTGGTCTTTGGAGAGCTGCTGATTTGTGATTAGGAAATGGGAGGGAAAAATTAGGTTGTACAATCAATGCCATGGCTGATTACTGCCCATAACACCTGAGACTACATTTTTCAGAATTATGTTAAGATCATGCACAGAGTCTTAAACAGGTCACTGCTGCTGTGAAATTCTTTAAATTGATGTATTAGAATTAATAAGACTTTAAAATTTTTTTTCACTAACATTCTTAAAAACAGGTGATTTTTTTCTCTTAATGAAGCTAGTTTTAGCTTTCAATAAAGAAACAGAAGATTCAAGGAGGCAGAAGCATAGGATTTTATCTATCCACTCCCGAATTCCACCCTCTCGCTTATTTCTACACATCTCGCATCCAGAAAACCAGGAGTCATAGCCAAACACCAAACAGGTCTGCAGACCCAAGTGCTACATGGAAGGATGTTTTCCCAGCAGTTCTGGCTTTGTACTTGCTTCCTGTATTGGCTGTAGGATTGCTATGAAAGTACTCCTGCGGATATCTCCAGCTTAGCTTGCGGTAAATCATGCTACAGTATTTACCTTTGACTCATCTATGGCTTTAGGAACTGTTACTGATTTCCTCCTTCAAAATACTCAGGTACAGGTTTTTTTCAATGAGTAAAAATGCAGGTTTCAAAGACATGGCACGCATATTTAACTGAAAACTATTAACTGACTTGTAGACCATACCCACCCTACCACTGTAGACCATACCACAATCCACTGTGGTTTTTTTGTTTGTTTTATCAAAACAAGATGGTAAGTTTTATGACAAATATCTGCACCAGTTACCTGCAGTGTTATCTGCACATGGATCTGCACATGAAGTGAATTGTACCCCAGGTATGCAGACTTAGTAATACATAACAGAACAGAAAAAATGCATCTTCCTTTAGTCTAATCAATGACTATTCCACTGTGATACACTAAAGATCTCTGTAGGCAGATCATCTTTATCTACCCGGCCTTCCGCTTGGACCAAAGACTTAAATATTAGCAAAATATTTCTGGCTTCATTTTCAAAGTTCTGCACAGCTACTGCTGTCACCTTTGTCAATAGCAGCTATAGTTAATAACTCTGATAGAACATATAACTGCACTTCACATTAATAGAATATCTAAGAACTTTACCTTGGACAGTGCGAGGTCGGTTTTTGATATGGGCACAACTGCTCCCCTGTTGTTTCACAGGTGATAGCTTGAACTGAAGAGAACAGAAACCAATAAATGTGTGCTATTTGAAAAAAAAAAAGTAATAAGACTATAAGAAATAAATGCTAACCTGTTACTTTAGAGACTGTGAAGGAATTAGCAGACTGGTATTTTCTGAAAAAAAATAACAGAAATAGTCAGTAAATAACAACTCTCAAAGGTTTCTTATTAGGTAGGAGAATGTTTATTATCGAATCTAGGAATAAGTTCAAGACATTGCCCCTCAACAATGTTTACTCTCTGCAAAACTCCCCTCTTTATCAAACTATTGCAAAAAATACATTTGCTTTATAATCCAAATGAATCTGTGTTTGAAAATCAGGAACGTATATTGAGCTTTTTGAGTAATTTAGATTACTAGGAGGATGAATCTATTAGCAACAAATTATGCATTAATTTGTCTCTCAAAAGGTAGCAACCAAACCTTGTATTTGAGAATTGACTGGAAGCACACATCTACCAGAAAAGCGAATATTCACTTCCTGCCTAAGGGTTCATGCCTTCAAAGAGCTTCAGGTCTGAAAACAAAAATTCTCCTAATAAATATTTTCAGAAAATTGATTCAATTTTACTTTTATATCCTCCTCTATGTTAAGTTATCATCGTTATGATGGTAAACTCAGCATAACACATAGAAGTCTGGCTGTGTGATAAATGAAAGTGTCATTTCCTTGTTACAGAATAACTGACCTGACATAATAACAACTGGTGAACACTTCTATTTCTCTTTTTATCTCAGGGGATATGCCCATGATTCTCATTTTCATCTATAATACAAGCTAAGGTGATGATATTTTTTGATGTCCATAAATACTTTTATTAAACAACCATGAAGAATATGATTCCCTATTCACATTTTGTGCAAATTACTGCTGTGTTCTCCATAACTCTGCAACCTGTATTTGGGAAATGTTTTCATCGTTTTATTTAGTTGTATGGTCCAACATTTTCACATTTGCATGTTACTGCATTCCAAATTGTTTTCAGTATCTTCATTCATACCTATATTGCCCTATGTCCATACTATGAAAGATTATACTGCTTGAGTTTTAAAATAGTAATGCGAGAACAGTTCACATATTCTGAAGTTGTTTAGCTGGTTAGGATAATGCTAAGAGGAGTGACAAACATAATACTCTAACTCACACAATGATATCACATCAAGCACTTAAATGCTTAAAATTGTATCTTTCACTACAATAATGAAAAATTTGAAAAATAACTATTAGCAATCCCACACATAAGTCTGAAGATCAGAAAACTTGCTGTAACTTGCTCTGAAACGCACCTTTCTCAATTTTTTTTACTCATTTATTTCCTGTGCCTTAGAAAATCCCAAGAACAAATTAGATGTTCAATATAAATGATAGGTGAGATTTCATTAAATAGCCATCTTGTTTATGCTGGGAATTTCAGCTCCCTCTAGAGACACTGGTGAGACCAGGTACCTGCAATGAACCACCTATATTAAGAAGGGCCTTTTCAAGGTCTCTGCTATTGACCACAGAAAGCCTTGGAAATTAGCATCTACATTCTGTAGTGGACAAGTTCTTTAAAGAAGTCTGAAAAATGAAATAACACAGAGTGTACCACACAGCCTTGTAGGACAGATGTTAGAGATATGAAATTTTTTGAGTACCATCTTTGCTTTCCATAATGTCTAAAATCTATGCACTTACAAAGGTGATGCCTGATCATAAAGAGTGGAATCATAAGTACTCTAGGAGATGAATGAAGAATTGTGCTATGTGTGCATACACATTGTGGCAGCAATTTGGTGAAATATGCTCCGAGATAAGAAGGTACAGACTCAGTTATTCAACATAAAACATTTGAAACATTATTTTGCAACATCTGAATACCAAGCAAGTTACCTGTGAATGCAGGATTGGCTTCAGATTTCCAGGAGTTTTGCCCCCCCGCCCCCCTTTTCTTTTTTCTTCCCAGATTCACAGGCCTGAAAACTGTACTTTCAGTGCACAAAGGTACTTTATTAAAACAAGAAGGCCTTTAGAGTACATGCCTTCACTTCCTCAGCATTCTGTCTTTGGTTTTCATAGCTCAGAATGAGAGCACAGACTCTACCAATTACCCATCTTCCTCTGTAGGCTCAAGTTCTCACCCTAATTAAATACATTGCTTGGGAAAATTCTATTTTCTTTCAGTTTGATATTAAACATAAACTAACCAAACAAGACAGAAGTAACTACACCAGTGAACTATACTCCAACCTATATTAATACAGAGAAGTACAGCTTGTAGATACTAGAAATATATTAGATGTAAATACTAATACTAGTGTTGTCATATCAATATCAGAATAGATATTCTCCCCTTTTATCTAGTGCTTATTTTTCTTTCAACTTTGTCAACAAGTATTTGCCCTTTTTTTTGCATGTAATAGTTATGAACTAACTTCTGAAAACTGTGATACAAACACCTGGACACATTTCCAGATGAAGCTTCCAGAGTGTTTGATATTATTCCATCATTGGCAAATGCAGAATTGTGTATACTACATGAGCAATATATGATAAATTAATGAACAGATAAGGTAGGTTATGCCTCCTAAGAAAATTCTAAAATCCTTATATGAAGAGATGTATTTTAGGCTTTACTCACATTGCTTGTATGATCAGTACAAGAGTAGTTCTAAAATCAAATCTGTGGGATTTTTGCCTTGTCTTTTTTTGTCACGGATTTCTGTGTATGTGGGCCAACACTGAAAATATTACCAGTTTTGCCCAAAATAATTAAAACAATCTGATTTAATGTCAGTATGTAGTAGGGGTTTTTTTTATATGTTCACTTATAACTAAATATTACTCCAGATATTGAGATTATTTAACTACAAACACTAATTTACTGCCCAAGAGACTTAGTGAATTATTTCACCTCTTATTTCTTCATTGTTACTTCACTTTTCTCCAAACACTGGCTAAACCTTCAAGATACTGCCAACATCTGCACCAACTTGCCTTTTCATATTCAGTATTTTCATATTCTTTGTGACAAAAGTAGTAATGGCAAAGCATTGTTTTTGTGATTTTTTTGAGAAATAAAAAAGGTGAAAAACAGCTCATACATTGTATTTTTAAGGAAACTTACCCAATTGACTGAATACCATTTCTATAAGATTTGATAAAGTAGTTTTTCCTTCCTTGCCTAGTGACATCAACCCAACCACCTTCATTGTCTAGGATGCCATAATGGATGGCAGCTTTACAAATACTGGATTGCTGAAAAACAAAGTGGAAAAAATGATTCCATAGCAGGGAAGATACTACTTGTATCTTGCCATTGCAGTTTAATGTGAAAAAAACTGCAGTTTTTTTATTAGTCATGAGATTGTCATTTATTCTAGGACATAGTGTGTATCCTGGCCACATTAAACTTAAGAGGCTATCTTAAACGAAGAAAACATTATTTTGCCTTATTCAGAGACAAAACAGACTCATTCACTGTAGCTGTGATTTTCTGCATCTTCTTTCAGTTCTACACAGTGATACAACATAATATATAGAACTGTACATTTTCAGGTAGGCAATAATTTTATACAGATGGGTCTGTCGTATTTAATGAGTTTATATGAATATACCCACAAATTGCTGTATTTTTCCTTAAGCTTGAACTCTGGACTTATGGAAACACAAATTCTATTTCTGTGTAACTTTAAGAGACATGAAGCATATCCCAACAGTGTGTGCAGAGCAGAGACAAATTTAGACAGTCTGATGCAACCTTAAAGATTTAGTAGAGGATTTTAGTTTTGGTGAGCACTGGTTTCTTAAAAATCATTCTTAATACTATTTTGGCTACTATTGCAATGGGAGAAAAAAAAAACCACCTCACTAAACATTATATTGGTAAAAAAAAAAAAAAACAGTAAAAGTGTTTACCATTTCGTAATGTACACTTCCAATGACTTTGGCTTTGCTTTCCAAACACCCAGCAGGACACTCATACCTGAGAAAATAAAACAAATCCTGGTCTTACAAAAATACAGCTCTGGATTACAAGAATGGAAAATATTTCAGCTCACATACAAACACAGCCTTTCGAAATAATCTCAGAATGACAACTGTAACATCTACCATACCTATTGCAAGTCGTTCCTTTGCACTGATCTCTTAGCCTTACTTCACATGAAACAATCTGAGCTAAAATAAAGAAAAAAAAATAATTTTACTGTAATGAATTTGATGTTGCATAATTCAAATTTGTTGACTACTTGCAAATCAGGTAAATTCCTTACACATTTGCTGTGTACTTATTACTTCATTTTTCTCACTGTCATCACTGCCTGTGGAGCCTGAAGGTGAGTGAGTCCTTGGCCGGCTTTGTACTGCTGCATCCTGGGCTTTGGATCGCTGGCGCTCAATCTCATTGGTTTCCTCTTCTGGTTCATGGGGAGGATAGAGCCTTTCTGAACCCTCTGTTTCAGAAAAAAAAAAAAATAATTTCTCAGAAAAAAAAAAGGTTTAGTTTTTGTGGAATGCAAATCCCTTGTCATGTTTTGGTGTCATGGCTTTGTTCTTGATGTGGCTGAATATGCACAAGAATGCAAGCAAGTGCTTCATGACATGCACTCAAGTTTAATAATACCTCTCACTTATCTTTCTAATGCTGACTAAAGGTAGAATTTCTAGCACAGGCAGCAACATTGGATTATGAAAATGCTTTTAACACTCCTGTTTTATCATCATCTTTAGTCATCAGAAAAAAAACAAAGACTATCAGAAAAATATCAAAGATCAAAGATGATTTTTCTATTAGTAGTTGGAAGAGCTTTACCAAGTTGCTAGCTAACTCAGAATTGAAGCATCAATTTTCTAAAAATGTACATCTGAAAATGAGGCTATTTTATTCATACATAATGAAACTAGTTTGAAAATACTCATCATTAAATCTACAGTCCTTACTTAAATAAGAATATTAAAGAAGCTACAGGTGTACAGAGATGGGGCTATTATGGTCCATATGAATACATGAAGAAACATTAATAATCCTGATTTTTCAAAACCATTAGTAGAAATTGTAAGTCACTTGTATAAAAAAAAAATCAGCTGCAATAACAAATAGCAGCTTCATAATATAGTCTACTTTTTGTTGTGAAGGCAAGAAAGAATAAAACCCTGAAAACTGTAGTCAAATAATAATCATTCTAGCTATTATTTTGTTTAATTAATGTCTTCTTACCTTGTTCTTGTCTTTTGATTATTATGATAATGCATGTGGCTATATCACTTAGCTAACATGCTTCCTGACAAACAAATCTGTGCATGGACTTCAACTATATTTTGCAGAAATGGACATAAACAGCATACTGCCAAAGTATGTCTTTCTGTACTGGCAGCTTTCTATTGCCTCTGACACCAAAAGGACTTTAGTATAGTCCCCTCCTTACTAGAAGGCCCAGCCTCACATACAATAGTACATAAACTCATGCATCCTAGTAAAGTAGGTTTTCAGGGTACATATATAATATATGCTATTTTATGCCATTATTTTAAAGCATAATGAATGAAGAACACAAAAGGTTATATTTCTCTCACTACTTGCTGTTGAAATAGTACATACCCCTGTAACAAAGGTTTTCTCTGCAACCTCCACCAAAACTAGGGGGACAAGCGGAACAGGGACGGCCAGGTTTGTAAGGAGCATGACCCCACCAGTTACCCCTAAAAAAAAAATACATTACCAAACAATAAATATCTGAATATTAAGTAATATTTAATATGTGAACAAATAAATGGTGAAAAACAGTGAACACTTAGAGCACGATACTATTTTTATTACACTGATACACAAAGTTGTTGAAAAGTCCTTGAAGACAAAACTGAAGTACTGCTGATGTGAGATCTATTTAGATCAGCATTGCACATAAGACTATATTCCTCAACTAAATGAGAGCATGGCTTTACTCTCCTAATGGAATATCCTATAGGAATTGATCTTCATGTTACACATTCTTTAAAATTACTACAATGGAGAGGTTCATTTATTATCCAGACAAATACAGTGAAGGTTGCTCATGTTGAATGCTAATACAGAGCCAAGCCAGAGAACTGAAGCTCTTGAAAATCACAAGAGTATTTGTACAGCCAAAGTAGTCTTGGGAACAATACTTTACTTTGTAACAGTACAAAAAATAGAAAATTTAGACTGCTTTCCTTCTGGATTATTTCCGGGATTATAAAGTACTTTCCTCTCAAGATATTTTTGGGTGTCAACCTACTTACTTAGGAGAATAATTGCATACAAGATAGACTGCTTTTGGCCAAATCTGTCCCCAGATGTTCATGTTATGACACAAATTAATTGCACAACCTATTCTGCTACTTGTAGCCCAAACAACCTGTGGAAAAGGAAAGAGAAAGACAAGTGAGCATCAAACATGAAAGAAAGTAACGTTAACACTGAAACTTCATACACCAAGAAGAAACCAGTCTACGATGGGTAACAGAGGTTTGAATTAAAACGCTTTTATATCATCTCAGTCTAAGATGACTGAATTCCTTTGATTATCTGCTGAAATGATTCTCATTGCAAAAATATTTTTAAGTAATATTTTTGAGGAAGAAATCTAATTCTGTGACAATCCTACTCACCATCACCCATGTCCAGTGCTTTTAATTATGAAATGTAATAAGCCACAAGGCTCTTTTTTGGTTTTGCACTAAGGAATATACTGTAGGATTAATGCAGGGATATTAATAAGCTTTGTGTGTCATCCACTGACCAAACTGGAGATCTTGACTCCTCTTTTCCATAGCTGACAAAAACCAAACCCACCTACCTGTGTGTAATGTGTACAGACAGGACCCGAACATTTGTAAGGACAATATGGGTTACACTCATGAGGATGTGGATAGGTGAAATCTCTCACTTCATCATACCATGCTTGGACATGAAACGTTGGAGGCCTATACCTATGAAAACCAGTAAGAGTCTATTAGATCACTAAAAAGCTCTACCTTCTATCGTTTTTCTTTTAAGTAACTAGCAAATTTTGTAAAATTTCAAAGAAGCATATATATTATAAAACAGTATCTTAAGCTACCTTCCCCAGTGGGCGCCCAAATTTTGTCCAATTGATGGAAGGAGGCTTGCAGGTCCATGTTCCCACAGACAGGTTTCAGCCCAGGATTCTGCAGATCTCTCCAGTTCTGTATCCCATGTCTGAAGTTTAAAAGAGAGAGAAAAAAAAAAGCACATTCTCTTAGAGACATTCGATGGGTATTATTTCATGTATCAAATAATAATAATAATAATAATAATAATAATAATAATAATAATAATCAACACATCAACATACAGGTCTCCCTTTTAAAAAAAGTTCCTGTAACCAGAACAGAATACAAAGGTAGGGGGGAGAGGGGAAGGAGGAGAGAGAGATTTTACAATGGTATACCCCATTAGTTTTACCTAAAACCCAGAAATATTTTCATGAAGAAAGTAAGTTTTAATCCTCTCACAGCATTCCCTTTGGAAAACACATGCAGTCAAGCTGAAGTAAATAAGAGACAAATCTGAAACTGAAAGGCTTAGTTCAACTTTATAGGCTGACTCAAGTGCACTTTCCATCTTGTGAGATTTCTTTTTAGTAATAGGTCCTCCTAGCCAAAAGGGTATTATTCAATACACTTTCAATATAAGGCTTTATTTTCTCTAAACCAACAGTTTATTTGAAATGAAAGTGATTTTCTCCCTCTGTAATCAGCTTTTGTTAAAATAATGTACAGTGCAAACAGAGACTGTGAGGAATAGAGCAAGGTTGTCACTGATTTCATGGTGAGGTTGTTAAGTCCTCAATACTGACCATATCAGTAAAAGATTTCTGCCTATTAATGCACACTTATAACAAGTTAGATACACGGATTATTGTCAATTGCAATAACCCTTAAAGGATATGGAAGAGTAGGCAGGTCAAAGGCAACTTTCTGTCATTTTTCAAAAGTATACTTTTTCAGCACTCCTGTAAAATTATCATACAATGCATTGTTTCAGTGTTTTTAGTGTTTTAAGCCAGGATTTATTCAAAGCAGTCCTTTTTTCAGTCAAAGCATCCATACTGATGGTTGACTTTTCAATTCAAATCTAACTAATAAATGCAGAAATATTTTCCAGATATCTGAACAGCTTATAATAATACTCTGGCTAGAAAACTAAAACATTTCCAGGAGCTAAACCTATTTCTTAAATAGAAACACAATTATGTCATCATATGCTCTGACTAAAAGCATCTTAGAGCAAGACTGTTATCAAGTTTTTAACATGTTACTTTCATCTTTTTAATAAGATTACTCATTAAGACCCCCATATGCCCTTGGTTATACAAAATCACAATCCTATAAAGACTTCAATGCCACAGTTTAAATATGAGATATCTATTTCCAGTTCCACTCTTCCATTTTGTCCATTATCATCAGTATTAATAGCTAGTAAGATATTTAAAATGTAAATTTTGACTTAAAAATTGAAGTTTATAAGATAGAATTATTCTAACAATATACTAGCGACAAAATAAAACCTTTAATCAACTTACATATGGATCAAAACCCATTGATATTAGGAAAAAGTAGGAATTTTCTATTCACCTTACTAGGCCAATATTTCAATATCATAAGCAGGAGGATTCCTTAATTTCCACAAGGTAACATTCTATGCTTAAATCAGGAAGTTTTATACAGCAGTTTTGCCTACTTAACAGTCAACCCTGACAACAGGGCAGAAATAGGATGTCATCTGTAACAGGAGCCATGATGGCAACCCTGCTGTCCCACAGAATCTGCATATGTGCAGGAGATTCTCAGAGGAAACATACAGAATTAAAGATAAAAGGTCATAGCTTAAAGGTCATTGTGAGGCAATAACCCTATTTTTACTATATTACAGAGATTAAATATGCTCCGTTGGTGGAAATAATCCCTTGAGTCTATTTTTATATGAGTTACTGCTGCCTTGAATCAAAAATGTCCTGGGAAACATATGTCCCATTGGTGGAAATAATCATTACAGCCTATTTTTATACAAGTTCCTGGTGCCTCTCATAAAAAATGTTACAGAAAAAAAATTAATCTACTCCTTAATATGGAAATAACTGTAGAACTAAGAAAACTCAGGACTCAGACTGAATTTTTGAAGCTGTCCAATAATATTTCTCAATTTAGAATATTTATTAGTGAAGAATAAAGAGAATGAGAAATCTAAATTCAAAGTCAAAAATAAGTCCCCATGAACACAAGTTTAACAATAAAACCAGTGACCTCTAATTCATTTAGAAAATGGGAATCTTCCAGATTCTTTTCACAACAATGCCTTTTTTTTTTTTTAAACGTATGGTTCGCACTTATTATTGCTAACAGAGAAGTAAACCTCATCATAATGCACTTTCCTTGGAACTATTTCATTTACGACTCTCCTCTAGAGTCATCTAAGACAGTGATATCAGCTTTCCTTGTGCGCTTCCACATCAATTGCAATGACAAGACTAATGCCAGAAACTCTAAAGTCTTGGGTTTAGGTCAAGTCTCGAAGAGAGAAGACTGGGAACTGAGCTCATCACAATTTAGGGAGGGTAGTGGAGGCTCAAAGCAATATAATTCCTTTTACCAATTCCTATATATAGGAAATTTCTCCTACATGAAGAAATTGATTTTGATAGTACTTGCTTTCCTAAAAGAGCCTGAACTTTTTCCTCCAGTCGGAGGACTGGAGGAAAGCCAATGTCACCCCGGTCTTCAAAAAAGGCAAGAAGGAGGAGCCGGGCAACTACAGGCCGGTGAGCCTGACCTCTGTCCCTGGGAAGGTGATGGAGCAGGTCATCCTGACTGCTGTTTCCAGGCACATGAAGGAGAAGAAGGTGCTCAGGAGTAGCCAGCATGGGTTCACCAAGGGGAGATCATGCTTGACTAATCTGATAGCCTTCTATGATGGGGTGACTAGATGGATAGATGAGGGCAGAGCGGTGGATGTCATCTATCTGGACTTCAGTAAGGCTTTTGACACCGTCCCTCACAGCATCCTCCTGGGCAAGCTCCAGAAGAGTGGGTTAGATGAGTCGACAGTGAGGTGGATTAGGAACTGGCTAAATGACAGGGCCCAGAGAGTGGTAATCAGCGGTGCCGAGTCCAGCTGGAGGCCTGTGGATAGTGGTGTCCCCCAGGGGTCAGTCCTTGGCCCGGTCCTGTTCAATTTATTCATTAACGACCTCGATGAAGGGATGGAGTGCTCCCTCAGCAAGTTTGCTGATGACACTAAGCTGGGAGGAATAGCTGACAGCCCTGAGGGCTGCGCTGCCATCCAGAGGGACCTGTACAGACTGGACAGCTGGGCGGCGAGTAACCTCATGAAGTTCAACAAGGGCAAGTGTAGGGTCCTGCACCTGGGGAGGAATAACCCTAGACATGCCTACAGGCTGGGGACCAACCTCCTGGAGAGCAGCCCTGCAGAGAGGGACCTGGGCGTCATGGTGGATGACAAGTTGACCATGAGGCAGCAGTATGCCCTCGTGGCCAAGAAGGCCAATGGGATCTTGGGGTGCATTAAGCAGAGCGTCTCCAGCAGGTCGAGGGAGGCGATTCTGCCCCTCTGCTCAGCCCTGGTGAGGCCGCACCTCGAGTACTGTGTGCAGTTCTGGGCTCCCCAGTGCAGGAGGGATGTGGAGCTGCTAGAGAGAGTCCAGCGCAGGGCCACAAAGATGATTAGGGGCCTGGAACATCTGCCCTATGAGGAAAGGCTGAGAGAGCTGGGCCTCTTCAGCCTGGAGAAGAGAAGACTGAGAGGGGATCTGATCAATGTATATAAATATCTCAAGACAGGGAGTGAGGAGGTGGGGGCTGGCCTCTTCTCAGTGGTGGCCAGTGACAGAACTAGGGGGAACGGCCACAAATTGAGGCACCAAAAGTTCCACAGGAACTTGAGGAAGAATTTCTTAACAGTGAGGGTGACAGAGCACTGGAAGAGGCTGCCCAGAGAGGTGGTGGAGTCTCCTTCTCTGGAGATCTTCCAAACCCGCCTGGACATCACCCTGTGCCACATGCTCTAGGGGACCCTGCATGTGCAGGGGGGTTGGACTAGATGACCTCTACAGGTCCCTTCCAACCCTAGCCATTCTATGATTCTATGATTTGTATCATGAGTACAATAATTAAAAGATTTTTTTAAAAAAAGTTGTTTTAACTGAAAGATTTCAAATTTCATATTAAGTAGTCCTAACTTAGAATTTATTTATTACTATAGCAAAGATTTTTTTCAAAAGAACAAATATTTTAATTACACTAAGAAATTCATTATTTAGACCAATTTATTTTAATTAGCATGATAAATTATTATATATAAACATTGTGTTTTGCATTATTTATTCAGTTATCAACTATATATTTTCCTAAGTAGTTCTGATAATTTTATTACACTGTAGGAAGAATGTGATCCTTAAAACTTTAGTAATTCATATTTTAATGATCTAAAATGTCTGACATACTATTTCATGGGAACTGTCTCAGCAACAAAAATTTAAGCAACAATATAAATCTACATATATTATCAAAATATGCTATGAAATTTCATAGCACAGATTTCATGCATTTGCTTTTAATTAATGTGAATTACTAAAATTGATGAAAAGCAATTAATCAAATATTTTATGAAAAAAAAACAGAAACCAATCATTAGATAGTTGCAGCTGTATAAGGATTGAATTCAGCATAAAATGATGCTAAATCTTCCCTATGTATATAGTACTCAAAGCTACTTCAGAACAGTCAACTGTTTAGAAAATTCTGTGTGTTCTAAAAGAAAGGGCTCATTCATTTGTTCTTCAACCCTTTAACACCTAAATTCTTTATTTCTGAAGGCAGATATAAATATATTGGTATATATGTATATTGTATATCCATATAGCAGAGATAGATTATAGAGGGAAAAGGCTGCCAGACAGCATCTGGCTAGACTCATTGTTTCTTTAAATGAGAAGAGATCATGAAGAAACATTCACCTAACATAGTACATCAAAATCAGTATGACACCAATCCTAAATCACACTGTAGACGAGCAAAGTCTTTCTGAATCTCCAGAATCATTCTGACATTTTTAAATTAAAAAGAAAATTATATTCTGAATCTGATGCAAATCACAGGAAAATTTTATCTAAATTTATATCTGAAAACACTGGTGACACGAAAAAAGTTGCGCAAGCTTTGAGGACATTATGGAAAGGTACTTAATTTTTCAAAACAAATGAAAATTTTATAGAAACAAATGTCAGACAGTAATCTCATCTCACTGCTGAACATTTCATGGTTCATTTCATTAATTTTTAAAGCATCTTGTTCTTCCAGTGCTCTCTTCTCCCTTAAAGCACAATGAAGAAGATAAAGGAGGGAAAACAAACATATACAGAAAGGTGTCCAAAACACATAAAAGAATTCTATTCAGAGCAAGTTATACAGTGAAAACGTTTCAAAAAAAAACAGTATATAAAGATTAATAAGCATATAACAAAAAGTTAGGCATTTCAAAACAATGCAATAAGAAGAATGATATATGGTTGTAGCAATATAGGTTATTTTCCATCACAGTAGGAGTAGATATTTCTCATGTTTTAACCATAATATCACTAGTAATATTAAACCTGGCCACTGAAATATATAATGCTCCAACATCTTTCTGGTATTTAAAAAAATTATTACAAATTTCTTTCATAACATTTTTCATTATCAGGTGATGTTTTACAGATTTATACTAAAGCATCATCTAAAACAACTTAATGCTTTGACATAACTGCACAGAAAAAGATTAAAAGAAACCTCCACAAAGCTATACATAGTGATTCTTACATGAGATAAAGATGATTAAAACTTTCAAACACAATTAAAGATATATAAAAAAGATTTTTTTCTCCTCTTAAAAAATGACTGTGATTTAAGTACATGTTCATGCTGTACCTGATTTCTCAGCCACTAGTTCTCTCACTTACACCCTAAAATGATGAGTTTTTAATGAATTTTGACTGCAAAATTTCTTTGGTAAAGATAACATACTGAAGGGAACACAAGAAGATGCAAGAGGCAAGTAGACAGCCCATTCACAGGTCTGACAAGCGACACCCTTTGTTGCTAAACACAAAGCAATTCCATCTGTTGTATCATGAAAAAAAAAATTTCTCATATTGTGGGAAATCTTTATGTAGTCTATCCTTTTTGACAACTGATCATCATCAGGTTTGGCTTTCTGTATTGAGATAAACAGACAGATAGATAGATACTGAACATATCTGCTGCTCAGCAACATGAAGCTATTCCTTTGGTTTCACAGAACTCTGTTACAGTAGCAACAAATGTAAATAGACCTGATAACATGCCTTAAGTTAAAAAATGTCCTTCTACTTACCAAACATTTCTTGCATTTTTTACTTTCACATTAAGATCATTTAGCAACGCAAGGTAAGAGACCGCAGAGATGTTGAGCATTGATCGGAAGATGCCACAGAGATAGGGAGAAACTAAGTAGTTTTTCGCCCTCTCTAGCATCGGTACTCATGGTATCGCTCAGAGTAGTTGTAGATACCCAAGTTTGTATATCTCCTTCCCAAACAGATTACACATTTGCAAACAACCAGAGATAAGTATATTTTATTCACACTTATGAGAGTTGCACTTTAACCTATATTCGAGTCTAAGATTTACACTGTATCATTTCATGTTACACAATGTCAGTGTCACAATTCCTGACACAACACAGCTGAACACAGGTTTATCACAAATACAGTTGTGCCAATTTACTTTTTCCTAGGCCTATTAAAAGGAAAATGTTCAAGATGGCCTTTTGTTTTTTTCTATCCTTTCTAACCTTCTGCATAAACAAGTAATTGCCCACCAAAAGTTCAATAACCTGAGTTTCAATTTTCACACATAACTACTTGTTTTTAACAAATTAATTTCTTTAAATCACAGTATGCAGGACTGCTGTTTTATAAGCCCTTCTAGGAAGTTTTAGAAGTTCAAGGACCTGAACTCAAATGGAATACAGTTTATTTAACAAAAGACATAAAATATATAAGATATTAATCTTCTACATCACAGGCTACATGTGCTATTTTGCATATTTGAAGATTTTCTTCCAATTGAGGATGTAATATATCATTAAAGAAACACAATTCTAGTTCAGTTTGAGGCAACGGTATCGCGACAACGTTACATTTCCTCTGTAAGCATATAGGGATTATGAGCATTCCTCCTGAATCACATAGCTAATTTAGTCATCTGATACCTTAGATGGTACTAGCAGCCAAAGGGCTTGGGGTACTCTTACTCCGACCACTGGAGCACAGCGTGTTTCTGCATTCAGCGCAGACAAATTCCTGAAGATTGCAGGGACATGCAACATAGGACATCTGGCTTCTTTGAAGGCAAGGGAATATGTTCTTTCCTTCATGGGTATGAAATTATTGCCTACTAATCTAGTTCAAAGGCCTTGATAGATTTAAGAATCCAGACACCTCTATCAAAGTCATGTTATTCTTTTTCTAATGATTTTCCCCTTTTTTTGGTGGCATAATAGACTGTAGTGAGTTCAGTTGTTCATGACAGCATACCCTTGCTTCACTGAATAAAATATCTACCAAATATTTTGGGGGTTTTTTCCAGTTATGAGTGGCAAGAGAATGATGATAATCATATTTTTCCAGACACTATGTGCTTCAGTTTTTCATAAAAACCCTCAAGATTCAGAATTAGCAGGAAGGAATACAATAAAATAGATATAGCTAATGCTGAGTTCTCATATTCAAAATCAATATCCTGAAAAGCAGACTCCATTACGTGTTGGATAAGTGATATCCAACACGAGTAATATCATCTTGATAAATAGGATATTTCTTAGTCTTCAACCTTGTGAAATACACACTTACTAAAACCTTTAAGTCATTCAAACACAACTAAGTTCAAAAATAAAACCTTTTGTTATGACAAATATTCTGGGTTTTGTGTGGTGGTTTTTTTGTTTTTTTTTTTAATGACACATGCACTCAGAATAGGAGATCCCAAATGCTGGAAACCAGCCTTCTTAGTACATGTTTTTCCCCCCCAAAGGAAGTTATCAGCAGAGCAATTTCTCCTCTACTCTCAGATCCCCTGTGTAACAAGAAAAGTTCTAGATTAACTTTTTACACCCTATTGCACTGATAATAGCAGTCACTGACCCAGCTGCCCACTTTCCTTCTTTCCCAGAGGTTAGAAGTTTTGCAGCAGGCATGTGGTAAGAAATATGATCTTCTCCTGAAGATCTGTAGTTTACAGATTATCACATAAAATAAGCCACAACTAACACCACTTGAACTTTACAGACTGGACTACACATTGTGGTATTTAACCTCTGTCAACAGTGTTCAAGTAGGGTGTAGGCTGAAACCAATCAACTGCGGATGAAGGAGCTGATGTTTCAGCGAGGACACTGCAGTTCAAATTATAACTCATCAACAACTAAACTATGGGGAATTAAGCTCCCCTGAATTTACACAGACTCAAAGATGCATTACCTAGATCTAATTATGTAAATTGTTAACAGTTAGCATTTTTGTTAACATAAACAAATAAGCATCTAGAGAGGGCAATTCATCTGATTTATTTTGCCTGAAAAAAAACCCCTGTTCCTCTGATGAACTTTCTCTGCACTGACTATAAAGGAGACTGGCTCAAACACAGATATCTACTCCACTGTAGGACACCAAAAGCCTCATGATATGAATCCCATCATCTATGCTGCATGAGTGCTAAATTAAAGAGTTAATTCTCTGCTAAGTGAGGCCAGCATAAGTGAGTTTAAGTACATTAACTGGTCTTGTAAATAGCAAGAGCAATAGCTCAAAAAGCATTTTCCAGTGAGATGCAAGAAGTACAGTGATAACATTTGAACTGGCAGGATTTTCATACACATAAGAAAGTGGAAAAAATCGTATGGAATGATACTATATGGAAAGAAAAAAAGAGCTAAAATTTAAGCTCAGTAAAGATGGAAAAGTAACTACAGTGGGCAACATTGAAAGTAAACATTTACCATGGCATAGTATAAATACCTCATTGCTGTATACATTCTAAATATAAGGAGAGCATGGTAAAGTAAATACCATGGGGTACAGTATGGGTATTTATTTGCTTTTTAATTAAATACACTGTATTCTTTAAGACCAATGATGCTGAGGATGAAAAAAAAAGAAAGATGAAATATTGGCTGAGAAATGCCCTGATCAAATAAGCCATAAACACAGTTAAGAAAAAGAAATCAGTCACATAGTGCCAGCAGAGAATCACAAGGAGATACAGCTGGAAGAGATCTCAAGAGACTGATCTTAACTATAGCCCTGCTTCCTCACTGAGCCAGGATAAAATCTCTATTATCCACGTTCTTTAATTAATAAATTAGAGTATTTTCACAATCTGGGGGAATTTTATCACTGTAAGAATAAGAGGATTTCCTTGGCCTGCAACTTAATCTTCTCAGCAATAGTAGCTGATGCTTGCTTGCCAGAAAGCCAAAAAAAAAAAAAAAAAAACACACAACCCACCAAATCACTGTAACAATTTTTTCCTCATATTAACCAAATTCAGTTCTATCTTTTTCATTAATCACACACACATCCCCTGGGAACTCTAATCTTCACTCTCACTATTGCAGCTAGACCATTCTTAACGCATAATAACTATGCATCATATTTCAGTCAAGATCTCACCAGTTTCACACAGAGAAATCAAGCATACTTTAAAACTTACACCTTTGCTTCATATTTGTAATTTGGTATAAATCCCGTACTTTTTCTCTCATGTTACACTAGTGTTACACACACACTTTATGCCCTGTGTTCTACTTATTTGATTTCCTCCTTTTTCCCCCTTTTATTTCATTTGATATTTTGGTAATGACTTGGGTAAGTACAAAATGCATTAGAAAACTTCAGAATATATTAAGTATATGTTGTGATAGTTTTAGAGAACAGTCGAAATTTAGAAGAACTTGACAGAAGGAAGTAATCGCCTTTAATCAAAATGATGTAGTAATCAAAATGATTTGGTAAAATGTAGTAAGTTTAATTGCAAGGTACAGAAGGACTCAAACAGTAGATCATCACTTCCAATGATCTATCATTTTACCATTGAGTATGCCATTATACACTGCATTTGTTTATTTCTGGGTCAAAAAAAGTAAAATGGACTAGTTTGGCACGATCTGCTCTTGACAGACATCGCCAGTTTCAGCTTGACTTCCTAAGAAAAGTAGGCTTCGGTAAGACATTTCTCTCCACACATAGGCATCAGAAGGAAGTCTGTGGGAATTAACCATTATTAGCATAATTGAAAAGAAATTCACCTACAGACAACTGAGAAGCTCAGCTTTAGTCATCTGAGTCTGGAAATACTGCACTCAATGCTCACTTAAAGCCATCTAGATACTATAAAGCAGAGTGAGCCCAAAAGCCTCAATGAATCCTGAAAAACTGGACAAATCTCACTGAAAAATAGGGGGGAAAAAGATGCTAATAAGTACTACTATATGCTTTACATATGAAGAAAGATGATATTTAAAATTAATTTTTCACCACCAAAAAAAATTTAGGTATCCATTTTCAGATGGAAGAACACAGTCTGTCTAGAAATAAATGGTTAGGGCCTCATACGCTACCATGTGGTAAACTGGAGTTTATAGAGCTTTAACCTGGGCAGAAATCCCTGAATAGACCTTGAGGTTTCAGCAACTCTTTTGGAAAAGATTAAAAAGCAGAAAAAAAACTGTGGCTTTTGCCTGGAAACAGGAAAGCAGCATAAGGCCAAAAATATTGTTCCTAAACACTGAATAAATTGAACCAATTTTTGAAGCATCTCTCTATTACAGTTTCATGTGTTTGAGGTTTTTGTGTTCAAGGAGTGAAAAACAGGAATAGGAACAAGCAGACATGACTAATCTCATTTAATTTTGTGTGTACTCTAAGCACACTAAAAAACCTTGCTGGAATATTCAGGTTTCCAAGGTGTTCTGAAACAGTACATTTATTTTGCCACCTTTTAAAAGCTGCATAAAGACTTTCTATCAGAACATGACTTACAAATGAACAGATGATTTTATATGCTGATGAAAAAGGAAAAGCCAAAGTGATGCAAAAGCTGAACCTGATTTCTGCATTTTATCCATTGTCAAACTGTGAATTACACACATCCATTACAAAGTATTCACAAATATTTATGGCTAAATATGAGTTCACCAGAGGACAAGTCTTTACCTCAAATCTTAATGGTAAGTGCTACTATAAGCTAGCCATAACTATTTGCTTTCATACAGTAGTTTTAGAGATGCTACAGAATTCCTGGGCTTTGAGCAGGAATTTGCTGCAAATTCTCAAATACGTGGCAAAATGAAGGTTTGTTCTTAAAAGGGGACCACTGTGACAGTAGACCACTTTTAGGGCAATAGAAATGAATTGAAATTACTGAATATTAATTATACACAACTTGACACTGCTGTTAGAAATACATTTAAATACAGACTTAAGAAAACGTTTGGAAAATGCATTAATGCAAGACTTCCTAGTCATTCAGAGGGCCAATAGGGAGTTCAAGACAAATATATTATGCTATGTTTCAAGTATCTTTCTTTCTTGAAACAGAGCCAGAGCATTGATTTAGTGAAATAATCCCACATCATTTTCCTTCATAATAGAGTGAAAAATTATGCCCCTTCATAAGGACAGAGGAGAGTCTTCTTAATGTATCAATTTTGCCTATAAAAGTTACCACATTTATGCCTAAGCTAAGCTTGAAGGCTAAGACATATTAACAAGGAGTCTAATTCAATTTCTTATATAATTTCAATGAAATTTTATATAAGTGAAATTAGAAATAAATATCAATTTTTATTTCTCAATTAAACAAAGTCTTCAATTAAACAAGATTCTTATTCAGATGCCATGCAGATAGCAGGCTGCTTGGAGTTCCTTTTGTAAGTCTCAGTGCTTTTCAATGTGTTCAGCCTCCGTTTTCCACTTATTTCTGTTGCTCCCAATTACGTCTCAATAACCTTTTTGATATAGGAGATGAAGAAGTTCTCTGACAGCAAAATACATAGGACAGACACTGTTCCTCTCAGTTACTTATTTTTATTTTGGGAATGCTCCCATAACCTTGGAGACAGTAAGCCTTTCTGCTGCTTTCCACTTTCAGTTTCTTTACTTGGAGTTGTTTAGTTGTTTTTGGCATTGCATCAATAAAAGTCATAACGTGGACTTATCCACTTGCTTTCTTGGCCACTTTTGCGCTGCACAATCCTTTGCTAAAAGTGCCAGAGAGAATAAGAGGATAAGTCAACGTCACCGCGCTCTTTGATGCGGTGTCAGTAGCCTTTGAGCACAGGCAAAGAAGCTGAAGCACTTCCGCCACTCTTTGAAGTGGAGCAGGGAAGTGGAAAACCAGAAGGAAAGCAGACAGGTTCCTTCTGAAAGAGCTGCACTGTTTTTTGGCACCCTAAGTGCTCTCCAGCCACTTAAAGGATTCCACAAACCAGAGTTCTCCACTCAAAAGGAATGGTAATTGTTTTTAGCCAAGCGTCCCTGCAGAGTTCTGGCAAAAGGGACAATCACACCAACAAAATCAGACACGCAGGAGTTTTGTGACCAAGCTCTAAGAGTTTAAACAGGGCATTTCTGCTCTGCATAAATAACCAAAAGGCCCGAGTACACTATCAGGCCTTTATGGCTCCTCACGTAGTTTTAGTTCTCCTCTACACACTGGAGCACAGAGACTGGCTGCAGTGTAGGCTTCAGTTCTCCAGCCCAGCGTGCTCTGAGCAGAGATCTCTGCTGGTGTATGAAAGATACATGTACAGACACAATGAGAACCAGACTTACACAGAGTATATAAGAGCAGCACAAAATAGCTGAAAACTTACTTCAATCCCTATACACTCACTATGATAACACAAACAATGGTTTACTCTCATCCATAGCAATAGCTATATGTGCCAGTAGGTTCATATGATCCAAAAGCCACTGATCTGTATTCAAATACAGGATCAATTTTCCTTTTGAAGAATTCAGAAAAATAATCTAAGAGAGAAATTGGACCAACACATGAGATTATGCAGACTCTCTTAAATACTTACAGCCCTTCTTAATTTTATTCTTAAATCTTCATGAGGGTATTTAGAGAGGCAAGTCTTCTTGCACCAAAACTTGAGGCCTCATACAAGCCAGAAGTCAGAGTTTTGAAGCAAATGTTATGGTATCTGATCTTCCAACATGACACTTACCACTTGGAAGTTTTCAGAAGGATAAAGCTTTCAGAGGTAATATATTAAAGCAGAGCAAGAAGAAAAGGGGGTTTTTTATCCTCTGAATAAAATACAGATGCAATAGTGCTGAGAGGTGCCGAAATACAACAATACATAGAAACCATGTAGCTATGCCGAATAAATAACTCTTGCTTGCATGAGGGGAGGAGTAGGCAGAAATAGGAGGGGAAGGAACTTCTTAAGATTTTACTTATTTCGTAAGATTTGTAAAGTAAATCTTTCTAGAAAGTATAGAATAGGCTTTGTGACAACATCCCTAACATGGTCAGGCAGGATCTGGCCATAAGACGACTAAAAATAAAGATTTACTTGCTCTAGAGGACACTGATGTTCTCCAATTATGGTAATTACAAAACACAGTATGTGGCCAGATGCCAAGAAATACCAGATTGAACTAGGTTGCTATTTATCAAGTTAGGAACTTAAATACTTTTCAGTACAGCTAAGACATGTGCATGGAGTGAGGATCTCACATGAGGTATTTGACTATTTTTTTGCTTAAGAAAACACATCTACTTCTATGAATTCAAGTAAAAATACTAATAGAAGGTTTAAAAGAGAATTTATAATAGATTCATTAATCAAATTTGAAGATATAATTCCAGATGGATATTGTGTATCTTGCAGACTACAATTGTTAAGTATACCACAGAACTGGTATCTTCCACTCTTCCTGTAGTTAAAATTATTCTTAATTGTCATGGTTGACACATCAGGAGAAAAATCTCAGTTTTCATGAATACAGATTTGCTAAAATGCAATAGTACTATTAATATTACCAGAAAACAAGAATTTTGCAAAATCAGTTGATGATACAAACAATACTGATGAAAAACCACAAAAGATTAAAAAACGGCAAGATTATGGCAGCTAAATAAAGTATTTTGAGTCTTTTCAACAGTTTACAGTATAGGAATAATTAATGCAATAAATAATCCTTTTTAACTGAAGAAGATAGATGAAGGCCTTCCATATTATTCTAGTCTGAACAACAAGCCATTGTACTTATTTCCTGATTTATCATGATATCACTGTTTGAGGCAAGAGTTTTTCTGTAAAACATTTCGTGCCTTACTTAAGGCATTGATGACAGAATTGCATATGAGACAAAAAAAATCTAAAGTTGGTGATTGAATATTTTAACGATGGAAATAATGCATTCTCCTACATATTCCAAAACCATACATAAACAGATGTATCACAAATCAAGGCCTTTCCTTTGTCTTTGGACAGTTCTTTGCCTTACTATGTTTGGCAGTGCCAGGGAAAAAATAAAACTACACCAAGATGAAGAAGGTAAAGACAGAATAGAAATTAAAAATAAAGAATTCTTTATCAAATTTCCAGAAAAATCCATCCTTGACCTTGTATTGTAAATAACAGTACAGCCGCTTCTTCACAAAATCCTAATAGATGGGAATTCAAGATGAGTGACTTATGTTTATTGATAGTATTAAGCTAGTTAAAGGAAAAAAAAAAAGAGATGAAAATGAAAAATAAAGATTCTGTAAAACTGAGTGGCAGACAAAACAGCAAATAACACTCTGTGTCAATACAGGCAAAGTAAAGAGTACAGGAAATTGCAGCCAACTATACATACACTGTAGGGAACTGGAAATGACCTATCAGCAATGGAAAACACTGTCAAGAGTTCTTTGAAAATGTTAGGTCTAGTTTATTCAAGGTCAAAAAGCTTGAGACTGCTGAGGATTATAAGGAAGAGAATAAAGAACACACACACACCCCAAAAATAATCAAACTATATAAAACCACAGCACACTAAAACTGTCAGTGTATTAAGTTGTGTTCCTTTTGAACTAACAGGAATGCAGTAGGACCACAGCAGATGGAGAAGCACTACAAAATGGAATAGCTTTCCAGAGGAAACAAATTTCAAGGTAGAACCATAGGACTCTTCAGCTGAAAGAGAAGGGACTGAGGTGACTATGAAAGTTATAAAACTGTGAAAAACAAACAATACAATACAAATATGGGGAATTTTGCATTATTTCTTACAATAAAGAAAAATGAGCATTAAATAAAAGAACTATTTTAAATGGAAGAGTACTACTTTTTTTATACACCGCACAATTGCAAAGCACAGTAACTTAATGCCATATATGCAAAGAATCTAAACTCATAAATAAATTGCATAGTAGTTAGATTCCTAGAAGTCCCATCTGGGACTATTCTGCACAAAAAAACAAATGCACTTTTAGAAAACCCTTGAACTGCTGTTTGTCAGAAGTTGAGAGGCTCCACTGTACAAGTTTCTCTGTTTGCATGCTCTTATTGAGCAATCCACTACAGACCACCACTTAGGGACAGAATATTTGAGAAGATGAATGTTTGATGCTGTAAATTCAGCCAGTCAGCCATAAGAAGGCTCTATTGGTCAGAAATCTCTAAAGGGAATCTTACTGCAGTTAGTAACTTCATGTTGGTACCGTCTTTTTCTTGCCATAAGGGGGAGTTTAAGCAGTACAGAAAAAAAAAATCAGCCTTTTTGAACAGAATAGAGAATTTAAATGCTGGACATCTACTTCAAGAAAAAGCCATTAGCATGCCAAGGAACTACAGAGTATCTGTATTAAATTATCATCACTTAGCTTCAGTCATAAGGAGATACAAAGATATGAAGTGATACCTAAGTCAAAATTTTAACATGCCATGACATAGAATATCATGCTATGGTTTATCCTTTTCAGTACCCATGCAGTTCTTTTCTTCTGAAAACTAATGTATTTAGAAGGTACATATATAGAAGTATATTAGTAAAAAGCACATAGGAAGTTTTCTTCACAACTTAAAATGAGAACACAGCCTTAGCCAGGTAGTCTCCTCAAAGGTAAGGTTGACATTACAAGTACAGTAATATAACAAATAACTCCTTTCCAAAATGTGGTTCTTCATATATTCACTCACTCCTTAGCCATGTATTCCCACCCTCTTCCTCTTATCAGCATTGCTGCTTGGACTCAACCATGCTTAGAATCCGTTCCAGGACTTAAATACTTAAATTGGCTTAAAGTTAACCTTCCCATCCTCCTCCATACCTCCCCCTGCCCCCACCAAAAAAGATTATTTTTCTGATTATTGAACCATGGCAAGAGTTCTTGAACCAATGTCATCATCAACTCAGAAGTGCCGGGAGCGAGACAGAGGCACGTAGCCAGCACTTCAGTCAGAGAGTTAGTGCCAGCCTTTTTAGCCAGCCAGTTGTCAGACTAGCTTAGTTGCAACATATCGGTAGGGCAATGAGACACATGCACTCATCGGATGTTTTCTCCCACTTCCAAGTACACTTAGAGATCTTTTTCTTAATCTATATGACAGACTTCCCTAGGGATAAGTATTTGAGTACCTGAACTTTGAAAAATTAAATCCATTAAGAACCCAAAAAGAAGAACTTCACAAATAGACCATTTCAAAAGAATAGTTTTAACTAGTACAAAAGACAATGTATCCTGGGAAGATCGTGGCCATATTTGCGTGCTTTAATAGTACAGAAATACCAGCAAAAAGGTCTTGGCCAAAGTTTTGCATCTTTACCTATCAATTTTGCTAGATCAGTTTGCACAAGCAAACACTCAGAAGGATTGTTCTTTTATTGTGCATAACTGCAAAACTATATGTATCCCAGTCAAAAAAGTGTAAAGATACTTTAGTAGTATGAGCCTATCTGATGAAATTTCAATTTCGCAGTTTTCCTCCCCGCCTCACCCCCCTGTAAATAACTAGGTAAAACTGAATACTTGTTGTTTGTTCTTTCTAGTATTTATAGAACTGATTCAAAGCTCACAGAAACTTCCAAAACAAGATCTAAGAACATTTTTCTTTTTAATCTGAGAGGTAATAATTGTCTATCTTATTATGAACATACACCTTGAAAAATAAAATGCAGATGAAGTGTCACAAAATGCATTTGTCTATTTAATTATGAACAGTAATTTTATAGCTGCAAAGCCGTTAATAGTTATGAAATTATAGAATGGAGTTTGCCTGTATAATGAACTTCTTTTTAATATACACACAGTGATGATGACCAGATTTTTCCCCAAAGGGACTTGGAGTCATTGAATGCACAAAACAAATCTTATTTCCTTAATGAACCGCCTTATGATTTATTGCCTCTTCTTGGTTTTTCAGTCTGTGGCCCCACATCTCTTCTACTGTTCCATATTCATATCTTGTTCTTATTAAATCTGTTAAATAGATCTAATTGATTAATGACAAGTCATATGAAAAAGTCAGTGATCAATAATGTAATTATAAGATTTATCATAAAATATATACTCAAGGAATCATAAGTTCTGGTATTTCATCTCGTGTTCAAGCAGTGCAGAGCGCCCACTGTCTCTTCAATCATCCTCTCTTGGTTAGTTCCCAATCGCTGCACTCGCTTGTTTCTCCTACTTGTTACAAATATCCCTTCCCACTCGCTCCATAACTTAAAATAGCCTCTTGGCATATTCTCATGCTCTTAACCTCCCTCCACAATTCCCTTCGTCCAATTTTCCTTTGTGCAGATTCCAATTTCTTCCCCTAACCCTATCTGTCCAAACGCTCTTTCTTTCCATATTGCCAAGGCACCAGCCTCTCTCCACTGTCTCCTGGATCCCCCGCATATCAGTGTCTATCCCTTGGATGGACCCAGTAAGCATCAAACCTCAAACTCCCCCTCCACGCAGTATCTGATCCCCTCAGATACTATCACCAACATTCAGTCCCACTCTCTCCTCAAAGCTGTCTGTCCTGCTCTATCCCTGTTTTCCTAGTCTCTCCGTCTAAGGATCTCATTTCAATGAGACTTGCACTCTAAAGCAAGTGGCCATTTGCTATTAGATAGAAAAAAAAAAAAAAAGGGAGAAAAAGAGACATAAAACCCTTCCCGCAGATACAATCAACACAGTCTATGCCAAAGTGGGCAGAGTTCAGAAAGAATCTTTGAAGCAAAGAGTTTAAAAAAAAAAAAAACCACCACACACACCTCTAAAAGAGTTAAAATTCCAAGATATATAACACAGGAAAGAACATATATATATATACGCCTGTTTCCATTCCCAATATAACTAAAACCAAAGTTATCCTTTTGTAGAATCTCAAGTCAAAGTTTGGCAGTATTTTGACTCAAGAAAATGATGTAGTGTTCTGTATTCTCATTTTACAAAAAGACTGAAAAACCTTTGGGTCAAGTTTTTGGTAACAAAAGATCATAAACAAAACTGTAATACTATATAAGGGTTTAAAAAAGTCATATCAGAAAAGACATTTTAAGGTCATAATTTAAACAGTAAAATGGGTTTAAGGTGTTTGTTTGGGGATGAGATAATTAGTTCCCTGTATACTAGTCTAGTATTATAACATCGTTGTTGATTAGCCTTGGTTAATTTGCCCTGGATGTCTCCAGGACACACAAATGCCCTGTTCAGTCACACCTCCATGCTGAGACAATAGTCCCTCCAAGCTGGGACAGCAGATACATGTTCAAATGTCTTAGTAGGATCCTGTCACCACATTCCAATGGAAGGCATCAGAAAATCTGTCTTCCCATAGCAGCGATATTTCCCTATACTTTGTGATGGGTGTGCTCCTTACCCAGTCCAACCTGACTTTTCACAGGTAGCCCTGTATTAACCACCAGTGATATTATCTGATCCTGGTAGATGCCTTCTTGATCTCTTCTCCCATTCAGACAATAACTAGAGCTGAATTCTGATGAGGATAAGGGCTAACTGAGCCCGCACCAGCCCAAATTCTTCTACAATAAGATTGACTTACAGTCATTGTTTCATCTCTAACTATGGGGACAACCCAAGAGTCCAGGGGGCTCTTTGCATGGTAGCAGGTTGCACACCAGGATCTCCCCTTGAGATCCCCTTGGCCTCTCAAGAATACCTCCAAGTCTCTTAACCCCAAGGAGTAAATGACTACAGTGCACTCTCTGAACCTGTAAACTTCAAAGAATTTTGTGCATTGTTATGTCAGTAATCATAAACTGTTGACCAGGTCTGGGACTAGGATTGGATTCAGTTGCACTCAGGCTTCTCCCAGAAGGACTTTGGAAAGCAAGGGGGTCCAATCCAAACCTCATGACTCGACAGGAGGGTCTCCTTGGAAATCCTGTGTATATCTTGTACCCTAAGCAATAAATAATAAATGACACTGCTATAGAACCTGTGAAACCATTGTCCATATCAATATAAACCTATTTCTTTCACATGAGCAAAGTGCATTGTGTCATGTGCCCCCCCATATACACTCATTCCATGACATACTTGCAGAAGCAGGAATAATAATAGATAGTGTCAACACAAGAACTATCTTTAAGCTTTTCTACTGAAACAGGAGCAGAAAAGAGACATCCATTCTTGCCAAATCATCTTAACTCAAACGACAATATTTCAGCATATGTGATTTGATCCAATTGGCAAAGAGAGCTACAGCTTAGGTTAGCCTTGAACTATGGCTATATGAACAGAGCTTTCTTAAAGCAAAAACACAAATTATGTATCACATCATTAGAAACATACAAGACTCCAGTCTAATAGCACATGTCAACTTAAACAGAAGTCTTAAACAGACTTTCATGTTACAGCAGCCTCTTCCCTGCCCCCCCCCCCAGAAATTCCATGCAGCCTAAAAGCTTGGGAGATGATCTGTTATTTTGAAACTTCTCAAATGAAGTATTAGGACATAATCAACTATTATGAATAATCCACTCTTACACATTGGCCTCTTACACTGAGAGGTACTCCATTCATTTAGGATAGCTATCAGAGATGAAGTCATTAATATCGATAGAATATGACACTTGATCCACAAACAGGATTTTTCTTTTCCACAGTTTCTTACGTTAAAAGCGAAGTAAAAAAAAAAAAAAAAAGATATGAGAGAAAGAAAGAGAAGTAAACAAGCAACAAGTGCTTCAAATAAGAAAACAAGCAAGCTAAAACCAAAAGTATGCCAATAAAGTGACAATAAACTACTCTATGAACATTTCTTTCTGGATGTCACTATCAGTTTTTCCTTACCATATATTCCATATTGGAAGCTGGTGGATACACCTGACCCCGTAATTTATTATGAAGATCCAAGATACTCTGCATATCACTGTCTGTGATAGCCCTTTTCCCTCTCTGCTTGGCGATCCACCACTCACCATCTTCATCCATGTATTTTTCCAAAAGTTCCTCTAAGACTGTGGCATTGGGGAGGACCATTGCAGAAACTGCTTGTGCTATGAATAGTAAGGTAGTTACTCTGAGCCATTTCTGTCCTACATACTTCATGATGAGTGATCTCAAAATGCTCAGGAGTTAGCTCCAAGATAAAGTCTTTCATCCAGGTCTGTTAGCTGTAAAGGCATAAGAGACAACAAAATAAATTTGAGATTGGAGTACTGGCATATGCCAAACAGTACTGGGCAGAGAGTCTGCCAGTATCATTTCAGGGAGGCAGACCAGGATGCTACATGTACTTTGAATGAATAAGTGGATAATGGGGCTTTTGAAAGATAACTTATCTTCAGCCTTATGAACTCAGGATTGTTTAAGTGGCTTTATGAAGTACATAGGCATGCCACTTCAGGGGCTGCCTACAAGAAAGCATGCTTTTCATATGTACTTAAAAGAAGCCAGGCATTAATGAAGATTAGACTTCAGAGAAGGTCTTCCAGGACTGGAATGTATTACCACTCCTGCTCCACCTCCTCCCAAGGAAAAAAAAAAAAAAATGTAATGACTA